>CAUDMG010001221.1:5574141-5831641 GCA_958450375.1 Homarus gammarus
CCACTTCACCCTTCATCTTCCATGCCACTACGTTACTCTTCGGGTACTTCGTTTTTTTTTTTCGTTTTTCTTCCTGAGTATTTACAAAATATATATATTTTTTTTATTATATTGCTACGTTAATTATAGTTTGTGTTGAGATTCATGAGTGGAAACTAACCTAACCTAACCCTGTAGGCTGCCCTGTCTCGTTAGGTACACACAAGGTATTAACCAGAGTATTATGACGAGTTTTTCGCTCACCGCCGCCCACGATATCCACCGCCAGCCACCGAGGTCCACCATCAGCAGTGGGAGTCGTGTTTATCTGTCTTTTTACGTTATGACGCCGTAGATACACCCTCGCTGCTCCTGATCTCTCGGCCAATTTACGGAATTGTCTGGGATCTGGTGCAAGTGAGCTGGAACATGGCTTACCCTGGACATTGTGTGCGTGTAAGTGATTCTTTTAGAGACAGGATACTTCTTCCCAGTGTTTTCTCTCTCTCTCTCTCTCTCTCTCTCTCTGTAATATAATATAAAAATCGCATCCTTAACCCTATTTAAAAACCTTTGATATATAATTTAATATATAATTAAAAAGTTTAATAGGTGGTTTATAGGCCAAGATTTAATTTTTGATTTATTTTTTTTGTGTGAAATTTTTTCTTTAACCTGTATTTAAAGAGTTGACCCTCACGCTGAATTCCCCCCCCCCCCCCCCCCCCAGAACTCGTTAGGGTTTTTAAGATATTTACAAAATTACTGTCGGTAAAAATGTGGGATGTCTAATTTTTATTTTTATTTATTCAGTTTTTTTTTATTTTGACGTTTGCTGTCTTTTAGGGGGGGGGGGGGGAGGGAGGGAGGGTGGAGGTGTTTGGTAAGGCCAATGACTGCCTTATTTTACCCTTATTTTCTCGTCGCCCTTATTTCATCACCACCCTTATTTCATCATCACCCTTATTTCATCATCACCCTTATTTCATCACCACCCTTATTTCATCACCACCCTTATTTCATCATCGCCCTAGTTTCATCACCACCCTTATTTCATCACCACCCTTATTTCATCACCACCCTTATTTCATCACCACCCTTATTTCATCATCGCCCTAGTTTCATCACCACCCTTATTTCATCACCACCCTTATTTCATCACCACCCTTATTTCATCATCGCCCTTATTTCATCATCACCCTTATTTCATCACCACCCTTATTTCATCACCACCCTTATTTCATCATCACCCTTATTTCATCACCACCCTTATTTCATCATCACCCTTATTTCATCACCACCCTTATTTCCTCACCACCCTTATTTCCTCACCACCCTTATTTCTTATTATGTATCGCTTTTGTTTATTTCCTTTATTTTTTTGTTTCATGTGTTTTTCATTTTTTGTCATTCCTTCCTTCTTTATTTTCTCCTTTCATATTTTTTTCTCATTCCTCCTGTTTTTTTGTTTTTTTTGTTTTGTTTTTTATTGGGGCTGTTAATTCTTTTTTCTCTTTTATTTTCTTTGTTTATCACATTTTTTCTCGTATTTTATACCTTCCTTGTCTCTCTCCTCTTTTTTTCGGGTTTTCTTCTTTCGTTTCCTTTCTTTAACTCTTATCGTGATATCTTGTTCTTTTCCTCTTTATATCTTCAATTTTATTTTATTTTTATTTTTATTTTCTTTCTTTCTTTCGTTCGTTCTTTCTTTCTTTGACTTTTCTCTTTATTTCTATCTCTTCAAAAGTAACCTTCATTAAAGTCACCCCCTGGCGACTCTCTCTCTCTCTTCCCCACTAGGGTAAATAAATTTCCCCAGTCATCCACTACTTCTTCCCCGCCAAGAGTTAGAATATTTCCCCAGTCATCCACTACTTCTTCCCCGCCAAGAGTTAGAATATTTCCCCAGTCATCCACTACTTCTTCCCCGCCAAGAGTTAGAATATTTCCCCAGTCATCCACTACTTCTTCCCCGCCAAGAGTTAGAATATTTCCCCAGTCATCCACTACTTCTTCCCCGCCAAGAGTTAGAATATTTCCCCAGTCATCCACTACTTCTTCCCCGCCAAGGCTTGTGTATTTCCCTCCCAGTCGTTTATTTGGCCGGGGCTGTTATTTGTGTTTTATCTTGAGCCAGTGGACGATAAAACGAGACTGGGGAGCTCGGCTGTTTTAAAAGTCGAAAAATAAAACACACTCACTAGGCCATATATTTTTACAGTTGTCATTGGACGGTTTGGTATGTTATCAATGTGTTCTGTTGTATTTTTTTTCTCGATTTTTTTTTAATCATTGGTCCTTTTGAGTATTTTTGTTTGGGTTTTTATTTTATTTATTTTTTCTTACGAGTTACATTATTTTGTGTGTGTTTTAGAATCCCAAAATATTTTTTTGAAGGGGGGATTATTCTTGTATTTGTATTATTTCATCTTTGTTATGAAGGTAATTTTTGTATATATATATATATATATATATATATATATATATATATATATATATATATATATATATAGTATTTGTGTCAATTTTTCTTATTCATTACATTAACTATCTATTGATTTTATTATTTTATTTTACCATAAGACTGGAATTTTAAAGGGTGGGAACTGATGAGAAAGAGGTTGGAGGAGGCGTAGGGAGGGGGGCGTAGGGAGAAGGGGCAGGGTGCGTAAGGAGGGGGCAGAGGACGTTGGGAAGGGGGGAGGAGGGCAGTTGGCGTAGGGAGGAGGGACGGGGGACGAGGATGTAAAGGGGTGATAAGTTAAAACGGGAGGTGAGTTAATGACCTGTAATGGTAGTTAACTGTTAATGTTAACACGTGAGTCACAGGTGTGGCTCGTTAACTGTTAATATCTTATAAACTTCTTTGTGATGTATGTAATGTATGTGTGTGTGTACAGTATATGTGCATGTCCTAATACACACATACACACACACCCTCCTATAATACACCACACCCTCACAGTTAAATGAGTTACGCTGACTACGACAACAACACCGCGGCAATACAAACACAAAATGATCCTATATGTGTATCTGGCTCAGGGAAAACTGTCAGCACTGCTCATGGTAAATATATCTGGCTGTTTGTGTGTTGACTCATGATGGTAGATAAATATTGTAGCATTATGGAGAGGCGGTTTATGTTGAGGACTTGTTGAATGATGATGTCGACGGTACACGAATAGTTTATCATTGTTTAATTATTGTACAGTAAAAATTAAATTGGTCTTAACGAAATGACTACTACTACTACTACTACTACTACTATTACTACTACTACTACTACAAATAATAAAAATAAAAAAAAATAATAATAATAACAGTACCGAGTTTACCAGTTTTACAAAGAGCTTAAATTACAGCTTGAGACGCTTGGGATGTATCATGCTCGAGAACTGTGAGGAATGAAAGAGGTAAAAGATGAGAGAGAGAGAGAGAGAGAGAGAGAGAGGATTACGCCGACCTACTGACCATACTGACAGCTATGAAATAGAGAGAAGAGGTAGTTGGTCTCCCTTCATTCCCTCCCTCCCTTCTCCAGTTCCTTTTCTCATACTGCTCACCCACACCAACATACTCACCCCCCATACCAACATACTCACCCCCACACTCACATACTCACCCCCACACTCACCCCCACACTCACATACTCACCCCCACACTCACCCCCACACTCACATACTCACCCCCACACTCACATACTCACCCCCACACTCACATACTCACCCCCACACTCACCCCCACACTCACATACTCACCCCCACACTCACATACTCACCCCCACGCCCACATACTCACCCCCACGCCCACATACTCACCCCCACGCCCACATACTCACCCCCACACCCACATACTCACCCCCACACCCACATACTCACCCCCACACTCACATACTCACCCCCACACTCACCCCCATACCCACATACTCACCCCCATACCCACATACTCACCCCCACACCCACATACTCACCCCCACACTCACATACTCACTCACATACTCACCCCCACACCCACATACTCACCCCCACACCCACATACTCACCCCCACACTCACACACTCACACTGGAAATGCACCTTTAAACCCGACCACGTGAAGGTGGAAGCTGGCGCCACCCTGACTACTTCCCTCCCACCCTTCCTCCCTCCCTCCCGCTTTTCCCTTTCTCTTTTTCTTCTCCCTGCCTCCCTCTCTCCTTCCTTCCCTCCCCTCCCTGCCTCCCTCGCTTCTTCCTTCCCTCTCCCTAACCTCCCTCTATCCCACCCTTCTTTCCCCCAATGTCTTTGTCTCGCCACTTATTCTGTTCCTCCCTTTGTCTTTCCCTCCCTACTTTCTCATATCCCCCTTTCTCCCTTTGGGCTTGACCTTCTCTTAACTCCTCCCTCCTCTCTTTAACTTTTCTTTTCCTCCCTAACTTCCTTCCTTCCTTCTCCCCTTTCTTCCTCCCTCTGTCCTCCCTTCTTGTCCTTCCCTCTTATCTCTTCTCCCCCTACCCGCTCGTCTTTCTCTCTCCTTCCCTCTCTCCCTTTACCCTCCCTTCACAACCTCCCTCCCTACACACCCTCACCTCCTCACCATATCACCAACACCTACCCCCTATCTCTCTCTCCAACATTCATCTTTACCTTCCCCCACACCCCCTCACTTCGTCCCCCTCCCTCTTCTTACCTCCCCCCCTCTCCCCTCCCCCCTCACTCAATCACTCAGGGGCCATGATACCTCCGTTGGCAAATTAAATGATCCACGTTCGTCAGTCGGGCCAGTCACAGATTGGTGGTAAAGGGGGAAGGGGGGGGAGGTGAGAGAGAGGGGAGGAGGGATGGGGAGGGAGGAATTGGAAGGGAGGGATGGAAATGTATTGGTGGAGGAAGAAAAAGTGGGAGGGTAAACAGGGGAAAGGTGTAGTGGAGGGGGAGGTGGGGGGAAGGGGCATTTAGTAGAGTAACTAAGTGGAAGTGAGTGAGAAGCGTAAATAAAGTGTACAAAGGGTGACAGTAAATAAAGTGTACAGAGGTATCCGTGACGTTGAGATGTTCGTGGCCTCTCATAATGTTCGTGGCCTCTCATAATGTTCGTGGCCTCTCATAATGTTCGTGGCCTCTCATAATGTTCGTGACCTTTCATAATGTTAGTAGCCTTTCATAATGTTCGTGGCCTCTCATAATGTTCGTGGCCTCTCATAGTGTTCGTGGCTTCTCATAATGTTCGTTGCCTCTCGTGGGTCCCAACGTCATCATCGTACCTGTAGTCACCTCAACAAACCCTAACTACCGTGTGTGTGTGTGTGTGTGTGTGTGTGTGTGTTGATAACTGGTCACGCCTCACACACACACACTGCCCCACAAACGTACAAAATTTTATTGATTTTATCCAATAAGAGGAGGTGTACGGGTGAGGCGGGACGCGGTCAATAACGGGGCGGTGGGTGGTTGGGGGAGGACCTGCAGGTGGGTGGTTGGGGGAGGACCTGCAGGTGGGTGGTTGGGGGAGGACCTGTAGTTGGGGGAGGACCTCCAGGTGGGTGGTTGGGGAGGACCACCAGGTGGGTGGTTGGGGGGAGGACCTCCAGGCGGGTGGTTGGGGGGGAGGACCTCTAGGCGGGTGGTTGGGGGGAGGACCTCCAGGTGGGTGGTTGGGGGGGAGGACCACCAGGTGGGTGGTTGGCGGGGAGGACCACCAGGTGGGTGGTTGGCGGGGAGGACCACCAGGTGGGTGGTTGGGGAGGACCACCAGGTGGGTGGTTGGGGGGGAGGACCTCCAGGCGGGTGGTTGGGGGGAGGACCTCCAGGTGGGTGGTTGGCGGGGAGGACCTCCAGGCGGGTGGTTGGGGGGAGGACCTCCAGGTGGGTGGTTGGGGGGGAGGACCACCAGGTGGGTGGTTGGGGGGAGGACCTCCAGGTGGGTGGTTGGCGGGGAGGACCACCAGGCGGGTGGTTGGGGGGAGGACCTCCAGGCGGGTGGTTGGGGGAGGACCTCCAGGTGGGTGGTTGGCGGGGAGGACCTCCAGGCGGGTGGTTGGGGGGAGGACCACCAGGTGGGTGGTTGGGGGGAGGACCACCAGGTGGGTGGTTGGGGGGGAGGACCTCCAGGTGGGTGGTTGGCGGGGAGGACCACCAGGTGGGTGGTTGGGGGGGAGGACCTCCAGGTGGTTGGTTGGCGGGGAGGACCACCAGGTGGGTGGTTGGCGGGGAGGACCACCAGGCGGGTGGACCTCCAGGCGGGTGGTTGGGGGGAGGACCTCCAGGTGGGTGGTTGGGGGGAGGACCTCCAGGTGGGTGGTTGGGGGAGGAGGACCTCCAGGTGGGTGGTTGGGGGAGGACCTCCAGGTAGGTGGTTGGGGGAGGACCTCCAGGTGGATGGTTGGGGAGGACCTCCAGGTGGGTGGTTGGGGGAGGAGGACCTCCAGGTGGGTGGTTGGGGGAGGAGGACCTCCAGGTGGGTGGTTGGGGAAGGAGGACCTCCAGGTGGGTGGTTGGGGAAGGAGGACCTCCAGGCGGGTGGTTGGGGGGAGGACCTCCAGGTGGGTGGTTGGGGGGGAGGACCTCCCGGCGGGTGGTTGGGGGAGGACCCCCAGGTGGGTGGTTGGGGGAGGAGGACCTCCAGATGGGTGGTTGGGGGAGGAGGACCTCCAGGTGGGTGGTTGGGGGGGTCTTATCATGTTTCCTCTCTTCTCTCTCCTCTTGTTTCTTCTCTAACCCAACTTTATTCATTCCTCCTCCTTTTACTTTCCATTCCTCGCGTCCCCCCCCCCCCCCTTCTCTTTACCTGGTGGCCCAAATCACGTCCCCGTCACAGGTGGGCCTTTGTTCCTACCTCCTCTCATCTGGTTGGTAAGGGGGGAATTAAGGTTTACTGCTGAGGGTAACTAATGAGAGAGAGAGAGACGACGATGAGTGATAGGGAGAGAGAGAGGGGCAATGATGAGTGGGAAGACGAGGGTGGTGAAGTAATGTTGTTGTGGAGTGGTTTACGAGTGTGGTACCTAATGTTGGGTGTCAAATGACCTACCTGACCACATCCTGTAAGTGTGTTGAGTTTACACCTGCAAATTTAGTTTATGCAGAGGTCGTTAGTTGACATACACACTAGATAGGGTCGTTAGTTGACACACACACACACACACTAGGTATGGTCGTTAGTTGACACACTCACGCACACTAGATAGGGTCGTTAGTTGACACACACACACACTAGATACGGTCGTTAGTTGACATACACAAGATAGGGTCATTAGTTGACATACACTAGATAGGGTCGTTAGTACACACACACACACACACTCACTGAACTTTCTACGTCGCATTACTTCACATATATAATTTGACCCAATGCATCCTTAATAGGTCCTGGTGTCAAAAGTAGGTCATGGGATTATAATGAGGTCATAGGGGTCATATACCTTATGAATTCACCTAAGGTCACGAGGTCACAGGAGAGGAGTGTAATACGGAAATTTGAATCCTATTTTCAAAGGTCGTCGAAAAATATTAACCAGATTTTCAATGGTTTTGTATCATAATTTGTATGGACTTTTTCGATGAGCTCATTTTTATGATTAGGCGATGTTAGGAGGTATGATTCTGGGAGAGCGATGTTAAACCAAGGTAATTAACCTCCGTGACAGGTGAGGCGGCGCCAGCACAGGTAGCCCAATGCTGGACGGGGTTAATGTGTTATGTAGATTACCACCACCACCACCACCGCGCGCGTGCACACACACACACACACTCTCTCTCTCTCTCTCTCTCTCTCTCTCTCTCTCTCTCTCTCTCTCTCTCTCTCTCTCTCGGGCATATTACCACTGACAACATATAACTGCATTAAGGCATACCATTCAGAGACTAAGTGCCTTTCAGAGAACATTATTATTCCTATAGTACGCCCACAACACACACCACGCCCACAACACACACCACGCCCACAACACACACCACGCCCACAACACACACCACGCCCACAACACACACCACGCCCACAACACACACCACGCCCACAACACACACCACGCCCACAACACACACCACGCCCACAACACACACCACGCCCACAACACACACCACGCCCACAACACACACCACGCCCACAACACACACCACGCCCACAACACACACCACGCCCACAACACACACCACGCCCACAACACACACCACGCCCACAACACACTCGACGCCCACAACACACTCGACGCCCACAACACACTCGACGCCCACAACACACTCGACGCCCACAACACACTCGACGCCCACAACACACTCGACGCCCACAACACACTCGACGCCCACAACACACACCACGCCCACAACACACACCACGCCCACAACACACACCACGCCCACAACACACACCACGCCCACAACACACACCACGCCCACCAACACACACACACCACGCCCACCAACACACACACACCACGCCCACCAACACACACACACCACGCCCACCAACACACACACACCACGCCCACCAACACACACACACACACCACGCCCACCAACACACACACCACGCCCACCAACACACACACACACACACACACCACGCCCACCAACACACACACACACACACCACGCCCACCAACACACACACACACACCACGCCCACCAACACACACACACACACACCACGCCCACCAACACACACACACACACACCACGCCCACCAACACACACACACACGCCACGCCCACCAACACACACACACACACACACACCACGCCCACCAACACACACACACACACACACCACGCCCACCAACACACACACACACACACCACGCCCACCAACACACACACACACACACACCACGCCCACCAACACACACACACACACACACACCACGCCCAACCAACACACACACACACACCACGCCCAACCAACACACACACACACCACGCCCAACCAACACACACACACCACGCCCAACCAACACACACACACCACGCCCACCAACACACACACACCACGCCCACCAACACACCATCTCACAGGTAAAATATATTTATTGTCTGGTTGTGTGTGTAGGAGGAGGGAGACGTGGGATGAGAGAGAGGGGGGAGGAGAGACTGGTCGGGAGTTTAAGGGAGGGAGGAGGGAGGGAGTGATGAGAGACGTAGGATGATGGAGGTGGAAGGAAGATGGAGAGAGGAGGAAGGGGGCGGGTATTCTCAGGCTTCCCTCACCCCTCAGCGTTAATGATTTACTCGTGCTGGTGATGTTAGTTGGGGAGGGGAGATGGACATGGGGGTTGGCTGAGAGGGAGGTAAGAAGGAGAGTGGGAAGAGGGGGGTGAGGAGGAGAGATGAAGAATGTAAGGAGGTGTTGAGCAGGAAAGGGAGGAAGGAAGTGAGGGAAGAGGGGAGTGGGAGGAAATAGGTAAGGAGGAGAGTGGAGGGGGAAGCAGGAGAGTGGGAGGGAAAGCAGGAGAGAGGGAGGGACGGAGGTATAAGGAGGATAGAGAGTGAGAGGGAAGAGGAAGGGAATTAAGAGATAAAACTGTGGAGTCCTCTAGTGAAGATGTGGATTCATGATTAGTATTTAACATAACATTTGGGTCATGCTGTAGTGACCCATAACAAACTGCTTTAAGACACTCGTAACTCAACCTGTCATATAATTCTTTAACCTGTAGTTACACACACACACACACACACACACACACACACTAGGCCGGGATGCAAAACTATTCCCAATTACCCTTGTTTTGATGAGTCCTGCTGACGTGCTTGTAATTACGTTGTCATTTTAGTGAGCGTCGGGGCTGGTTTCCTCCTCAGCTTGACATCCAGCGATCTTGGGTACACGTGTGGGGTATAAGGATGTGGGAGTTGGTGTGGGTGACGGGTGAGGATATTTTTGTTGTGTATATGTGTGTGTTTGTGTGTGTGTGTTTGTGTGTGTGGTAGAATGCAGGTGCCCGATGTTAATATTCACGGCATGAACCGCTCTCCGTGTTTACTGAATATAAAGCGTTCCATTTTTTTACTCCTAAATTTAGCGCATAATATGAATGTGTAACTTGGCGGGTGTGTAGGCCATTTTAATATACCAAAGCAAATATACTCTGATGACAGTTCTAGATGAGTGAACGAATAACAGTCCCCTTCATAATAGAGCTCAGGGAGGGGGGGGGGGGGTGTAGGGTTAGGTTAGGGAGTTAAATAAACCCAAATTTAGTTACTGGAATAAAGGCCTGAAGTTAAAAGCTATTAGAATTTTGGTATTTAATTAATAGACTGGATTAAATAAACCAAATGGGATTATCGCTTATCCAGCCCAGCCCAGCCCAGACCAGCCCAGCACGCGTTCACACACACACACACACAAAAAAAAAAAAACTCGGAATTGTTTAGTTAAATCGTGTTTGCAGATAGAACGCGTCTAATTTTGAGTTTAGTTAATTGTTATAAAAGTGAGTCTTATACCGTGTGTGTGAGCTTTATACGTTCATAAGTCTCGCTGGAATGAGAATTACGTTTTATATTTTCTTATTTTATTCAGCAAAAACTCGGAAGGTTGGGTTTCGTTGTACCTGACCTGACGTGTCCGTGTCTATGTTTATTCATGTGTGGGGAGAATAAATTAGCAACGCGTTACTTGTTTTTTTAAAGTCTAAATATAGTCGAGTCCTTTGTCATTAATGTGTGTTTATTTTATATTTAGATTTTTTAAGGATAAATGTATTCCCTTTTAACGAGAGCAGTTGGTAGTAGTTAAGGTGTTGGTTGTTATATATGGTCCTGGGGTGTGGTGGCCGCCAGGTGTACCCGCCACCAGGTGTGTGGGTCGATTTCTTCCTCTTCTGCTTTTGACCTTTCCACATTCCTCCCTCCCTCCCTCCCTTCCTTCCCTTCCCTTCCCTTCCCTCTCTCTCTTACATACTTATTCAACATAAATTAGACTTAGGATTAACTGTGGTCGTGAAAATGAGCGTTAAGAAGATTTGTATTATGTACTATGTGAGTCTCATCTTCCCTGGTACACATGTGAACAAGAGTGAAATAATAATAATAATAAACGGTGTATTAATAGAGTTGCAGCCGGTGGTTGAAAATATACAGACTTACATTAGATTTAGACATAATGATATAATACGCATTGAATACATTTACAGGGCTGTACAGTACATAAATCAGGAGTTGTTTATTATTTTTACAATAGATGGGATGGTGCTGTTCTTATATCTATCGGTGCGGGCTCTTATGGGCTGAATTTTGTTGTAGTGGCGGACTGCGCGAGTTGGGTGTGTGTGCGGGTGTTATGTGGGATGTAGGTGTCGGTAAGGGGTGTTTGCAGGTACGAGTGTCTTGGCCTATATGTGTGCGTTATTGACAGAGAGAGAGAGAGAGAGAGAGAGAGAGAGAGAGAGAGGCCACTATGGACTACACACTAAGCACTAATCCACACTCACTATAACGTCTTGCTCCCGCTAACCACTAATTACCTGGCAGTATTTTTAGACACCTATAACTCTCTCTCTCTCTCTCTCTCTCTCTCTCTCTCTCTCTCTCTCTCTCTCTCTCTCTTAGCCTTCAGTACACAAGGAGTCAGCATGGACGGTACTGCACTCGATCGCTTTCACTTCCCCATCTGTAAAGTTACATACCTATTTGCATCTAGAAGTGCCCTGGATTCGATCTGGGAATCCTTAGAACATGAGACGAGTGTTGTATCCTCTCGGTCGCCGCACCGTCAGCATTCAAAGTGATCCCATGGGAAAAGAGGAAGAAATATTACCGAGGTGAATAAGACTAAATAAAAGGGTTGGGGGGAAAAGTCAAGGTGAGAGAAGGATGACAGGGAGGATTTTTTCAGAGGCGAAGGAAAGTCTCTTTAATGTTACTTGGGAAAAAATATTAATATTCTCTCTGGTAGGAAAATAAGTAACTCCGCCCATCACGGTGGGAGGGGGGGGGGGGGGGAAGAAACTCAAGTGTGATAAAAAATCTTGTTATGAAGAAGAAAAAAAAATACTAAATGTTTCGGTGAAAGAAAAATAACCCAGATACGTGAGGAAAGGAGCCGAGTTGGCGGGGAGAGTAACCAGTCACGCGTAGACAGTAGCAAAGGTGGCGGGAAAAATGCATCTAAGATGTCAGGGGAAAAAAGTAGGTGTAATTGTGAACAGTTTCCCAGCTGCAGGGGAAATGACAGGCTGACGTTGAGCGATAAAGTCCCTCGGAGGCTCTAACGTGGGGGAGGTGGAGGGCCTGATATTTGTATCATGGGGGGGGGGGAGGTGGAGGGAATTGAGGAAAGGCTTAGATGAGGGGGGGAAGGGGGGATTGTGTCTTGGATGAAGAGGGGAGAAGGGAGGATTGTCTTGGATGAGGGGGTAGGAAAGGGGGAGAAGGGGAAATTGAGTTTTGGATGAGGGGGTAGGGAGGAGGAGGAGGAGGTAGGAAGGGGGATAGCAAAGAGTCTCTCGAATCCCTACACTTAAAAACCAAAGTAAACCCGCCATTTTGAACCCACTCTAAACCCCACTCTAAACCCCGCTGTGAACCCAGTGTAAACCCCACCCTAAACCCACCTTAAAACCCACCCTGAACCTGCTCTAAACCCCACTAGCATCCCACTCTAAGCCCCACTCTGACCCCACTCTAAACCCCACCCTAAACCCACCCTGAACCTGCTCTAAACCCCACTAGCACCCCACTCTAAACCACAGTCTTGGCCTCATCCCAACACAACACAGGGTTACAGCCTCGCTACACCGGCAGACGCGTCATGGCTCGATCGTATTTCGTCACACAAGGAACCGAGTCGAGGATTTTCATGTTGGCTCGCAAGTCGACTAGAAATGGCCTGCTTCCTGCCTGATTGTTTTTGCTTGTTGCTTCACGTTCAAGTGCTTGTTGCTGAATGCTTTGAGGTCTTGATTGTTGTTTGTTTTCTTAGTGGTTGATTGTTGCTTATTTGGCGTATTTTCCTTGTTGTCTGTTCCTTGTTTGACTTCATCTTCCTTGTTGCTTAATGGTCTGTTGCTTGAAGATACTCCGGGTTAGGTTATCTGCTTAAGCCTCCGTCACCAATTGAGGAAAAATTTAACTTTGGGACTTTTGAGAATGTGACCCGGGGCGAGAGAGAGGTTGAGGGGCCAAGGAAGTAGTGTTGTATTGTCCTCTTTAAATTGGTGATTATGTTTAGCTTGTGGGCAGTGACTGTATCCTGCCTTTAACTGTATCCCGCCTCTGACTGTATCCCGCCTCTTACTGTATCCTGCCTCTGACTGTATCGTGCCTCTGACTGTATCCCGCCTCTTACTGTATCCTGCCTCTGACTGTATCCCGCCTCTGACTGTATCCCGCCTCTTACTGTATCCTGCCTCTGACTGTATCGTGTCTCTGACTGTATCCCGCCTCTGACTGTATCCTGACTCTGACTGCATTCACCTGACTGTAATCTCCTTCTAACTGGTGGTGACGATATCCTGCCTCTGACTGATAGAGATTGTATCTTCCCTCTGACTGTATTCTCCTTCTGACTGGTAGTGACTGTATCTTCACTCTGACTGGTGATATTTATATCTTCCCTCTGACTGCTAGTGACTGTATCTTCCCTCTAACTGTATCCTCCTTCTGACTGTATTGTCCCCTCTAACTGTATTCCCCTTCTAACTGGTGGTGACTGTACACACTTGACCTGGTGTTTCTATAACGTTTACCCACTAACTGGTGGTTTATAGGGCATTGGTGACTGTATCTAATAACTGTTCAACTTTCATTTTATAATTCTCCCCCCGTTTTCCCCCTCCCCCATCTTCCCCCTCCCCTTCTTCCCCCTCTCCCCCCCTCCTCCCCCTTCCTCTCCACCTCCCCCCTTCCTTTCCTCGTCCCCCTTCACCCCCCTCACTCCACTCCTCCCCTCAGACATGACCTTCAATATTAAGGTCAAAATCAATATACCTTTCTAGAAATTTCTCTCTTCTCCTCCCTCCTTTCCCCTCCCCCTTCTTCCTTCTCCCCCTTCTTCCCTCTCCTCCTTCTTTCCTTCCCCCTTCTTTCCTTCTCCCCCTCTTCCTTCTCCCCTTCTTCCCCCCTCCCCCTTCTTCCCCCCTCCCCCTTCTTCCCCCCTCCCCCTTCTTCCCCGCCCCTCTTCTTCCACCCCCTCCCCATCACACCATTACCTACTATAGTTTAGACGAGAAGTCAAGTTTTGGTGGGTCGGTATAGACTGTAACTGGTGTGTGTGTGTGTGTGCGTGTACGTGCGTGTGCGTGCGTGTGTGGCAATACGGAAGGAAGCCATTTACTTAACAATTTATTGTGGTGGTGTACGACATGAGGCCGTTTTATCTATGGTCAATTCATGTTGTTTTCTTCCCGTACATGAAGCCATTTATTTGTTGTTAGTTTATGTATATTTTTATCTCTAACACCGAACAATTGTAGTTTTGTGTTGTAGTGTGTCAAGTAGTTTTGTGTTGTAGTGTGTCAAGTAGTTTTGTGTTGTAGTGTGTCAAGTAGTTTTGTGTTGTAGTGTGTCAAGTAGTTTTGATTCATAACATTATTCTTGTTTGGGCTGTTGCAAATTGGTCTTCTCTCTGGTGCCACACATACGCACTTAAAAGTTGTTATAAGTGGCGCTTTTGTTTTCAGACCTCCCAAAGTAGTTTAGTTGATGGTCATGTCTTGGGAGTTGATTAAAGGTCAGGCTAGTAGGGTCAAAGGTCATGTGGCGGGATACCTACTTCTTACTAGCTTCCGACTTTAAAAGATTGGACTCCCTTCCTTCCTTCCTTCCTTCTGGAGATGTCTTTTATTTTACTTTCATCATTTACCCTTAATTATTCTTTGTATGAGTGTATGTCCTTATTGTTGTCCTATTTCGTGTATGTGTGTTAATACTGAGATATATCGATATGCTATCAGACTCACCAAAAATTATTCCACATCATTCGCGTCTGAGTCGCCAGGGAGACAGAGTTGCCGCTCCTCCTATATGAGATCCCCTCCCCCCCCTCCTCTTTAATTTCACCCCCCCCCCCATGAGAATACTCCTCCTCCCCCCCCTTTCTCCTCTCGGCAATTGGTCACTGACAGGAGGTGAACCGCGCGCCAAATTACACGTGAATCTCCTGGACAATTTGTAACATATCAGGAGGAATGTTGCCAGAGACTAGGTACACATTTCAGGGGAATTGCTTCTCATTTATGTCTTTTATACACTGGAGGCCCCTACTCTCCCCCCCAACCCTTCTCCTCCCCAATCCCTCTCCTCCCCAACCCCTCCCCTCCCCAACCCCTCTCCTCCCCAACCCCTCTCCTCCCCTACCCCTCTCCTCCCCTACCCCTCTCCTCCCCTACCCCTCTCCTCCTCAACCCCTCTCCTCCCCAACCCCTCTCCTCCCCAACCCCTCTCCTCCCCAACCCCTCTCCTCCCCAACCCCTCTCCTCCCCAACCCTCTCTCCCCAACCCCTCTCTCCCCCAACCCCTCTCTCCCCCAACCCCTCTCTCCCCCAACCCCTCTCTCCCCCAACCCCTGTCTCCCCCAACCCCTCTCTCCCCCAACCCAACTCTCTCCCCCAACCCCTCTCCTCCCCAACCCCTCTCCCCCAACCCCTCTTCCCCAATCCCTCTCCCCAACCCCTCTCCTCCCAACCCCTCTCCTCCCAACCCCTCTCCTCCCCAACCCCTCTCCACCCAACCCCTCTCCCTTCTCCCCTCTCCCTTCTCCCTTTCCCCTCACCTCAATTTCTGGCGATGTAAATATTGAATTATACGTTTTAAGGATTCGTTTGACATTAATATGTAATTTCGGGGACTATTTTGGTTAGGTTGAGCAATATGGGAGGAGGGTGTTGGTCTAATACCGCTACCACCATCACGTACCATCCTCCTCCACCACCATCAATACCACCATCTTCCACCCCTCCTCCACCACCATCCACTCACCACCTTTCCTATCCACCTACACTATCCGCTCCACCACCACCACCCTTCACTCGCCCTCTCCACCACCATACCTATATCTCCCTCACTTCACCCTACACCTGCCCCCTGTGGAGTCATATAATCAGCTATCTACCTGTGGTGAACGTCTCCAGCACAGGTGATGGGGGTGAATAATTAACGACCCTGTAGGTAACAAATGATCCAGTTCGCCTCTCACCTTCCGCTGATTACATTATCCATCCCTGTGATTCTCGAAGGTTCTTACGTTAAATTTATATACCTTAAATGAGTGAGTGAGTCAGGAACGAGCATCGAATTAATCTCTCTCTCTCTCTCTCTCTCTCTCTCTCTCTCTCTCTCTCTCTCTCTCTCTCTCTCTCTCAATTTCGAAAAAAAAATTCTACCAACCTTTTTAACATTTCGAACCCTGATTGGTCAAGAGATATATATCCTTCTTGTCTCCCCGGGCTGTGATTGGGCGGGATCATGCAGGTTGAATCGCGTTTGAACTGAGCAGCCATTGTGCCTAGGTGAGGTAGAGTGGAAAGTGAGGGTGAGGGGAGGTAAATGTGAGGTTGAGGCTAGAGAGTGAGGCAAAGCAAGTGTAGGAGTGAAGCAAGGTGAAGTCAATTATTTATCCGCATTGTTTTATTTTTATTTATTTATTTGATTTATTTATTATTATTATTTTGTGTGTGTGTGTGTGTGTGTGTGTCCGGGGTGTTTCTGACCTATGCTACGCGTCACAGCTGAACACTCTTGTTACCAGCACTTACCTACAACAACCAGTGTAACTAACTATAGCAATGGACATGTATACAGTAGCTAAAAAAAAAATACTATATGTGTATACTGTACGAAACAATATGATACCACGGACGATAGGTATTGGGATGTGTGTGTTGTCTCCTTATACCATATAAGTGTAATCATTTAACCGATTATATTATTCCTATATGCCAACTCACCCCGTGTTGGGTACTGACTGGCGTTGGACGAAGACCACATACCGACCCTCCCGAGACATCACGAGGTGTTAGTATAATTTCGGAAGCTATCGAATCCACCCTGTCAGATACTTTCTTTAGCTACTGTACATTAATTCGTAAATTAGCTTATTAATACATTGTACTCCATTTAAACTTACTCACTCACCTACCATCCGTGATTCATGTAACCACCTTATACTTACGTCAGTTTATATATACAACAACAATAATCAAATCAGTTTCTCCACCATAACGCCGCGATGTCCATGGGCTATAAAATGATCAGATAATATAACTCGTAAATAACTTCTCTCTATTGGTCTTGGGGTAAAAAACATATGAGCTAATTTGCATATAAATAAATGTTCAGAAAATTTGAATATTATCGGTTTTAATTTATTTTTTATGTATATTTTGGGATAAAGATGGAAATATTTTATTAAGTTTTCATTGAATAAACACTTTGGATATTAGATATGAATAATGAAATAAATTTTATTATATTTACCAGAAACAAAGAAAATAAAATTACTTACGGGGAAGAATGATGGGTGTAAAAGATGTGAAAATTGAAAGGTCTCTCTCTCTCTCTCTCTCTCTCTCTCTCTCTCTCTCTCTCTCTCTCTCTCTCTCTCTCTCTCTTCCATCATCACCCTTTCTTAGTCTCTTTCACACTCACACTCTCCCTCATCGTTCCTTCCTCTCCCTCTCCCCTTCTCCTCTCCCTCGCTTCCAACACGATGACCTATGACCTCTTTCACCTCACCTTACTCTCAACCCATTCTTTCTCCTCCTACTCCTCCTCCTCCTACTGCTTTTCCTTCTCCTCCTCCCCTTACCTTTATCCCCCTTTCACCCCTTCTCTCTCTTTACCTCTTACTGTCAATAGCAATGTGTAGAATAGGCAGCAAAAAAGACGCATAAAGGAGACAGAGACAGACAGACAGACAGACAGACACAGACAGCTAAAACACACAAAAGACAGACAGACAGTTGCAATTTAATATCCATCCGTCACTCGTATTTAAGTTAAGTTAGGTGAGATGAAGTTAGGTTAGGTTAGGTTAGGTTAGGTTAGGTTAGGTTAGGTTAAAGATCGACGTTACGATATTTTTTTCTCAATTCTTCTTGTGGTTTAGGAATTTGCACCTAATAGATAATCCATATGTGCACTCTGACGATATATCATACAAGCCAGAGACGTGTTTATGTACGTCCGTCTTAAGGGCTATTATCACCTGTGCTGTCTAAAGGTGGGGAGGGGTAGGTGGTGACTCATTGTGACGTCATAACACTAGCTGGGGCTGATAAAGGTTAGCCATGAATTGTGTCGTGTCTCTCTCTCTCTCTCTCTCTCTCTCTCTCTCTCTCTCTCTCTCTCTCTCTCTCTCTCTCTCTCTCTCTCTCTTAACATACACACACACCATGTACACCATCTTGAGTTGTGTATGTATTATTAAACAAGGAGGATTGTCTAGTGGATTAACCTGTTGTCCTAGACGGAGAATCTCTTGTCTGGCGCGAATGGAGAACGTGTTTCCCTGTGTGTGCTTGCTTGCTTACTTGCGTGTGCGTGCGTGCGATAAACTTTATAGTAGGTTGAGTAGATTACGTGGAACATTTACTTGCTTAGATTTTTTTTATAGGAAAATTAAATAAAAATCTTCAAACTTTCTTATGCATTGTGTGTATCAACTGACAGATCACTCGTGTCTGTCTAAATTGGATCAGTGACGGTAATCCTTGTCGTGTGTGGTCATAACTCCTGTCATCTTACGTCTACAGTCTCTCAGCTTAGTGGTTCTGTCTCTCAGCTTAGTGGTTCAGTTGATATGTAGGACAGCTTGACATTGAATGACTGACTGGAGGCAGAGTGACAACTATTCCTCGGTCACTCAAACTCGTAAGACATGCTCGACCACTCAGCTTGCCACTCAGTACTAGGTCAGAAACTCACCCAGTTTATCACGCAAATACTTGGTCATTGTCACTCATACACGGCTGGTCGTCAATTAATACTTGGTAACTCACATTAGCGTCACTCAAGCACTTGGCCATTCACATTAGCGTCACTCAAAACACTTGGTCACTCACATTAACGTCACTCAAAACATTCAGCTAATCACGCCAGTCACTCAAAAAGCACTCAGCCACTCACACCATCGTCACTCTAAATACACTCGGTATCTCACACCATCGTCACTCACACACTCGGCAACTCACACCAGCGTCACTCAAACACTCGGTCATTCATCCATACACCTTCGACCGGCCCTTTAAATGTTTGCCCGGCCACTCGATCGGGCCACTCAGGTTCACCAGTTCAACCTCGTCACTCGGCCACTTAGCCACTCGGCCACTCTGCCTGAGGACGGTGTTTACTCTTCACACAGCGGAGGCAAACAAGGCTCTCTTTCCTGTCCTTAAAGTTCTTCAGTAGTGAGGAAATCGCCTTTACCCGAGACCCGCTTTTGTCTACCCCCCCCCCCCCCCCTCAGGACGTACAGGGAGGGGGGAGGGAGGGAATAGAGAAGGGGGGAGGAGGAGGAGAGGGAATAGAGGGAGGAGGAGAAGGGGAAAGAGAAGGGGGAGTCGACAAAAGGAGGGTGAGGAAAGAGTGAGGTGGAGGGGAGGAAGATGTAAGGGTGAGAATTTGAGGGTGAGGGGAGGGAGGGTAAGGTTGGGGTGAGTAAAGATGAGGGGAGGGAGAGGAGAGAGTAAGCGTGTGGGGATGAGGTGAAGATAAAGGGGAAAATGAGATTGAAGGAAAAGTGATATTTTACGGGTCTCTTGAATTGAATTGAAACCGTTTATTTAGCCCTAAAAACACAGATACAGAGTGGATAATAATAACAATATTAACATGGCTGAGCCAGTTGAGAACCTGAGCTCTCTTTGAGGCACCTGATATATACGATACATAAAGAAGTATTATGTAACATTTAGTATCATCTGGAATAGTACAATAGCATGGTGGCAATAAGAACATCTCATAATGTTACCACTGTTATCACTTCAATATTTATTAATTTTATTGATTATTATTTTTTCTTATTTCCTTTCACCTTCCCTTCCCACCTCTGTCTCCCTTACCCACCCTCCCACCTAACCCTCCTCTCCCCTCCCCCTCACCCTCCACCTCCCCCTCCCCCCCTCCCCCCTCTAAACCTTCTTCCCCCAATCCTTCCTCGTACATTATTCCTGGCGACATTCACCGGGAATCTTTAATTAAAACTTTAAACCTGGCGGAGTTTTCCAGTGCGGGCGTCGTGGCCAGCTCACTACCCTCCACTTGTCTTCCTGTATCCCAGAACTTCACTTAAGGGGCAGTACTGTGTTCTGAGACTCCACTTAAGGGGCAGTACTGTGTTCTGAGACTCCACTTAAGGGGCAGTACTGTATTCTGAGAGTCCACTTAAGGGGCAGTTTTGACAGAGCTATAGAACCAGTAGCTTACAAACTATTCTTGGGTCACGTGTGTGTGTGTGTGTGTGTGTGTGTGTGGATCATCTCCTTGGTAGTAAAGTGTCCAGATAATTAGCCTCGATAATTATCAGGGGATTAGAAACGTTACTTATGGTAATTACCTGAGGCTGATGTGTGCTTTATCGGACCGACTCAGCCTTAATTATTTCGCAGTGAGTTAATTATTACTCCACTTTACGATAATTGTGTGTGTGTGTGTGTAATAATAATAAGACTAATAATACTAATAATAATTAACGGTTTATTGAGAAAGTTCTGCAGCCCGAAGGCTGAAAATATACATTAGACAAATATGACTTATTACATACAAAGACATGGGGTAGGTGGGTCGTTTAACAAAAGGTTTCATTACCAAAAGGAGAAGGAACATGAGTTGAACATGCAGATTATTATAATTTGCAGTTGATGGCCCGGGCTGGTCTCTTGCCATACTGTGTGAGGTTACGTAGGCCACGTGGTTCAGTAACTCGTCCATAGGTGTTGACAAGAAGGACCTCACGTGGTCATGGAAACACCGTGTGGTGTTGTGATCACGTGGTGCAGTAACTCGTCCATAGGTGTTGACATGAAGGACTTCACGTGGTCATGGAAACACCGGGTGGTGTGGTGTTTACGTGGTGTAGTAACTCGTCTCGGGTGTTGATATGAAGGACCTCACGTGGTCATGGAGACACCGGGTAGTGTGGTGTTCACGTGGCATAGTGACTCATCCTTGGGTGTTGATATGAAGGACCTCACGTGGTCATGGAAACACCGTGTGGTGTTGTGATCACGTGGTGTAGTAACTCGTCCGTAGGTGTTGATATTAAGGACCTCACGTGGTCATAGGGACACACCGTGTGGTGTGGGGCGGTCTCACAGTACCTCACTCTCTGCTAGGTGGTATATTGTTATCTCGTAGTCAGGTGTAAAGCCGGCCCTCTGTTGTTCCCAGGGTGAACTGATTAACACCGCCTGGTCAGCAGTTGATGGTCGGTTCCCAGGGGTGCTTATGTCAGTGGTGGGTCACGGCTCTCACTGGTACTGTCTGGTGCTGAATTCACTGGCTTAAACACTGTTCATCACTGTTCAACACTGATCCCACTTCTTTCCGAAACGAAACGAAATTATCATTTTTGATGATGTTGATATCCCGGTGGCGAGGATGGGTCGGGGAGAGGGACTTGGAGAATGGGCCGCCATGGCCAAGGGAGGCAGCAGGAGTAGCACCTGATAGGTCTTGACCCTCCGGTGGTCAAGGATGTGTGTGTGTGTGTGTGTGTTACAACTTAGTCTATCTTAAGAGTATTGAGATAGAAGGTATGTCATCTGAGAATTGAATCCATTATAATCTGAAAAGTGAATCGTGCCTAATATGATAATTGATTCGGTATTAACCTTGAGAGTTGCTTCGTGTATTAAATCTGTTCTTAAATGTAATCTGATAATTGATATGTGTATTTTCAAGTGATTATCATTTTACAAGAGTGTAAATAAGGTGTATTATATGCACTCTATACGAGTGTAAATATGGCGTTTTTTTTTTTTTTTTTTTTTTTTTTTTTACATAAGTACATATCTGATTTAACTGTGATCTTATTTACACATATAAGTGGCTATTAATTCTTACGATGCTAATACCAATTTACAAGACGCATTTTACATGACCCAGTTTACAAGACGCAATTTACAAGACGCAATTTACAAGATCCAATTTACATGACCCAATTTGCACCACCCAATTTACAAGCACTACACGTGTTTTCCATTTTTGTGGTGAGTGTAAGTAGTGATGATTGACTTTTTAATGACGTTCATCATTATTAAATGTAATTAACGTATGGTAATTGGCTAGACTATTAGGTTTTACACGGTAGAGGTGTGTGTGTGTGTGTGTGTGTGTGTGTGTGTGTGTGTGTGTGCTTTAGTTGTGAAGTTAAAATTATTGTAGTTTGTGATAAAAAAATAAGCATTACTCGACTTAAATCATGTTTTTTGTTATGTATTTGTAAATTAATTCGTTTTTTTTTGTGCTCATAAATTTGTAATCATTTATTAATAATCTTAACATACTCACTATGTATACAGGTATGTATATATTTTTTTTCTATCCTGGGTTCTGGTTTTAGCAATAGTGTTGACTTAAGATGGCACATTAAGAAACGCTTTTGGCAGCATTGTGAACCAAGGTATTACTTTCACCTGTTCAAAGAAATAGATATCACCTTTATAATTCTCAAAGAAATAAACAAAAACAAACAATAAATTCTAAAATGTTTGTTTGGACGATATGAATTTATGCTAAACAAAAACAACGTATTCTAAAATGTATTTCTTTGATCTTTAACCATAATTACACAATCTATTCGTGTTATTGTGTTGTTGTCATTACTCGGTGACCTTTGACCTTTCCTAAGAAGGTCACCGGAGTAGTTCAACACCCTCGGCCGTGTACTGATAGCTTACTCTCTTGTGAAGCATCTCTTTGTGTCCTTTCTCGTTGAGGTACACCTGTTTATATATAGGAGTACACCTGTTTATATATAGGAGTACACCTGTTTATATAAAGGAGTACACCTGTTTATATATAGGAGTACACCTGTTTATATAAAGGAGTACACCTGTTTATATAAAGGTGTACAGCTGTTTATATAAAGGTGTACACCTGTTTATATAAAGGTGTACAGCTGTTTATATAAAGGTGTACACCTGTTTATATAAAGGTGTACAGCTGTTTATATAAAGGAGTACACCTGTTTATATAAAGGAGTACACCTGTTTATATAAAGGAGTACACCTGTTTATATAAAAGGTGTACACCTGTTTATATAAAGGTGTACACCTGTTTATATAAAAGGTGTACAGCTGTTTATATAAAGGTGTACACCTGTTTATATAAAAGGTGTACAGCTGTTTATATAAAAGGTGTACACCTGTTTATATAAAAGGTGTACAGCTGTTTATATAAAAGGTGTACACCTGTTTATATAAAAGGTGTACAGCTGTTTATATAAAAGGTGTACAGCTGTTTATATAAAAGGTGTACAGCTGTTTATATAAAAGGTGTACAGCTGTTTATATAAAAGTGTACAGCTGTTTATTTAAAAGGTGTACAGCTGTTTATTTAAAAGGTGTACAGCTGTTTATATAAAAGTGTACACCTGTTTATATAAAAGTGTACAGCTGTTTATTTAAAAGGTGTACAGCTGTTTATTTAAAAGGTGTACAGCTGTTTATATAAAAGTGTACAGCTGTTTATTTAAAAGGTGTACAGCTGTTTATATAAAAGGTGTACAGCTGTTTATATAAAAGTGTACACCTGTTTAAATGAACAGCATATGAAGCATGATATAAATAGCCGTAATTAATTCTTCCGGATAAGCTATTTATTAGTTATTAAGCTGTCTTTATTAATTATTAATAGCAAGTTAATGGTTAATTATTTTCGCTCTATGTTGAGGGAGAGAAGAGGAGGGTGAGAGAGTGGACCAAACAGGGAGAGAAGAGGGGGTGAGAGAGTGGACCAAACAGGGAGAGAAGAGGGGGGTGAGAGAGTGGACCAAACAGGGAGAGAAGAGGGGGTGAGAGAGTGGACCAAACAGGGAGAGAAGAGGGGGTGAGAGAGCGGACCAAACAGGGAGAGAAGAGGGGGTGAGAGAGTGGACCAAACGGAGAGAGAAGAGGAAGAGGGGTGGTGAGAGAGTGGACCAGACAGGGAGAGAAGAGGGGGTGAGAGAGTGGACCAAACGGAGAGAGAAGAGGAGGAGAGGAAGAGGGGTGGTGAGAGAGTGGACCAGACAGGGAGAGAAGAGAGGGTGAGAGAGTGGACCAAACGGAGAGAGAAGAGGAGGAGAGGAAGAGGGGTGGTGAGAGAGTGGACCAGACAGGGAGAGAAGAGGGGGTGAGAGAGTGGACCAAACAGGGAGAGAAGAGGGGGTGAGAGAGTGGACCAAGCAGGGAGAGAAGAGGAGGAGAGGAAGAGGGGTGGTGAGAGAGTGGACCAGACAGGGAGAGAAGAGGGAGTGAGAGAGTGGACCAAACGGAGAGAGAAGAGGAGGAGAGAGAGTGGACCAAACAGGGAGAGAAGAGGGGGTGAGAGAGTGGACCAAACGGAGAGAAAGATAAGGAAGAGGATAAAAATTTCTAGACTTCATGCTTCAATGTTGCTATGTA
Source organism: Homarus gammarus (assembly GCA_958450375.1). NCBI lineage: Eukaryota > Metazoa > Arthropoda > Malacostraca > Decapoda > Nephropidae > Homarus > Homarus gammarus. The sequence goes on from CAUDMG010001221.1 coordinate 5,598,642, forward strand.
AAGGGTGGCTTCAATGTGGCTGTGTAAAGGGAGCTTATGAAGAACATGAGAATGGAGGTAACTGCAGAGGGCCTATTGACCCATACTAGGCAGTCCCGTTTACACCCAACCCCCATCGCTCGTATATCCATTCAACCTATGTTTGAAGCTATCCAGCGTATTCGAGTTAATGATGATGTTTGGTAACTTGTTCCACTCGTCCACTACTCTGTTTCCAAACCAAATTTACCTATTTCGCGCCTAAATCTAAATTTGTCTAATTTAAAACCATTGCAACGTGTTCGCTCCTGGTGCGATGGTTTGAGTACCTTTGTTTAGCCCTGACTTCCATTTATGCACCTCTGTCATATCGCCCCTCGCTCTACGTCTCTCGAGGGAGTGCAAATTAAGATGCTTTAACCTGTCTCTGTACTCAAGGTTCCTAATGCCCGGGATTAGTCTTGTCATTCTCCTCTGAATTATTTCTAGGGATTCTTTTATCCATTCTGTAGTACGGTGACCAGAACTGAACTGCGTAATCCAAGTGAGGTCTCACAAGCGCAAGATATAGTTTTAGAATAACCTCTCTAGTCTTGTAACTAACTCTCCTTTGATGAACCTAAGTACTTTGTTAGCTGTGTTTCGAGTAAATACACATTGTTTTCTTGGTTTTAGGTTCCTACTTATCATTACTCCTAAATCTTTCTCACAGTCAGATTTCTCTAACATCGTTGTTCATCTTATATCTGACTTCTCTGTTTACATTTCCTCGACTAAGTACTTTAATTTTGTCCACATTAAATTTCAATGCTTCAATTTAGCTCTGCAAAGGAGAGCTTCAATACGGCTAAGTAAAGGGGGCTTCATCACTTGGCTTGGGTCTGGCTTCAGTCCTTCAGTCAGTTCATTGAGAGCCTCGACCATCGCGTAATTAAAGTCACGGCCAATTTGGAAACTGAAACCCAGTTATGTATTGGTTGGATTATTGGGTGGGGGGGGGGGGTGTTGCCAAGTTCCATTTAGTTTATTCCATGGCCTGTTATCACGTATTGCAAGTGTTGTAATGCCACTATCGCTTATTTCCGGGTTTATATAGCTTATTTATGGGTTTATATAGCTTATTTCAAGGTTTATAGCTTATTTCCGGGTCTATTTAGCTTATTTCCGGGCTTATATTTCTTATTTCAGGATCTATATCACTTATTTCCGGATCAATATCGCTTGTTTCCGGGTCTGTCGCTTATTTCCGGATCAATATAGCTTATTTCCTGATCAATATCGCTTATTTCCTGGTCTATGTTGCTTATTTCAAGATCTATATTGCTTATTTTTGTGTGTATTTTGCTTATATTCGGATCTATATCGCGCATTCCAAGACCTGTATCGAGTATTACAATGTACAGTACAGTATTACGCATTCCAGGGGTCTGTAGCACGTATTGTCTAGTCTTTCAGTACTCGAGTGTGGTAACCATGACACTCGGTACGTGGTGTATGGTAACTCAACCTGACCTGACCTGACATAACCTAACCCTAAACCGACCTGACCTGACCTGACATAACCTAACCCAACCCTAAACCGGCCAGACCTGACCTGACATAACCTAACCTAAACCAACCTGACCTGACCTGACCTGACCTGACATAACCTAACCTAACCCTAAACAAACCAACCTGACCTGACCTGACATAACCTAACCTAAACCAACGTGACCTGACATAACCTAACCTAAACCAACCTGACCTGACCTGACATAACCTAACCTAACCCTAAACCAACCTGACCTGACCTGACATAACCTAACCTAAACCAACCTGACCTGACATAACCTAACCTAACCCTAACCCAACCTGACCTGACCTGACATAACCTAACCTAACCCTAAACCAACCTGACCTGACATAACCTAACCTAACCCTAACCCAACCTGACCTGACCTGACATAACCTAACCTAACCCTAAACCAACCTGACCTGACATAACCTAACCTAACCCTAACCCAACCTGACCTGACCTGACATAACCTAACCCTAAACTAACCTGACCTGACATAACCTAACCTAAACCAACCTGACCTGACCTGACCTGACATAACCTAACCTAACCCTAAACCAACCTGACGTGACCTGACATAACCTAACCTAAACCAACCTGACCTAACCTAACCTAACCCTAAACCAACCTGACGTGACCTAACATAACCTAACCCTAAACCAACCTGACCTGACCTAACATAACCTAACCCTAAACCAACCTGACCTGACCTAACCTAACCTAAACCAACCTGACCTGACCAGTGATGATCCTTGGTATTTATCTCAGGCTGGATGTTGAGGAATGGGTGTTGTTCATGGATGGTTAGGTTAGGTTAGGTTAGGCTAGATGACTGTGTTTTTGTTTTAATCTTACCTACACTATTTCTTCTCTATTCTTACCCTCCTCTTACTATCTCTTCCTTCTTCCTTTGTCATTCCTCTTCCTCCTTCTCCCCCTCCTTCCCATGCCTAGTTTCTCTTCCTTTCCCTTGCCTCCTCCTCTCCTCTCTTCCTTTGCCCCCTCCTCCCCCTCCTCCTCCTCCTCCTCCTCCTTCTTCCCTCCTCCTCCTCCACTTCCGAGGTGAGGGCCTGCGGTCACTCAGCTCGCGGTATATTACAGTTGGCTTCCTACACACTTACTACACTTAAATTAAAATACTTCTTGTGTGGTGTTTCTTTGAAGTGTTTTAAAGTGTTGCGAGTGTTTTATTTTGTTCTTGTGTGAAGTTGAGGTACCGAGGGAGCTGTGTTGTGGTGGTAGGGGGAGGGGTGTTCCTTCCCTCACTTGTTCTTAGATAAACATTGAGTCTTCTCACTTACCTCAGTCTTCCATACCGTTTTTGTCTTCAGCTCTCCTCCTTGTTCCTTTTTACTTTGTTTTTTCTCATTTCTTCCTACTCCTCTTCTTTTACTCCCCTCTTCCCTACTCTCACCCTCCTCCTCCTCCTCCCCTTGCTTCCCCTCCTCCTCCCTACTCTCCTCATCCTCCTCCTCCCTACTCTCCTCATCCTCCTCCTCCTTAATCTTCCCAATTCTCGCTTCATTAATCCGGTCATTCATTCGTATCTCTCTCTCTCTCTCTCTCTCTCTCTCTCTCTCTCTCTCTCTCTCTCTCTCGTTATCAATCCATTATTTTTCCCCTACCTCCATTATCGAATCTATTGCTGTTATTGTTTCCCTTGTTAAAGCTGCCGTTAGTTCCGCTATTGGCTAATCACTTGTGTTGTCTTGTTATTAGCTAATCGGGTCTTTTGTTGCGATTATTCATTTTTATTCTTTATTGACATTATTATTTTATTTTTGTTTCTTTTCTGTCGTCTTCTTGTTTATTATGTTTTAGTATTTTTCTTTTATTTATCTCGTTTCTTTCGTCCCTCCGTTATTGGTTATCTAATTATTCTCTTTCGTTATTGGCGAATCAATACTTGCTGCTCTCATCGTTATTACCGGTTTCTTCTTAATTCTGTTATTGTGTTGATGGTATAGAGGGATGGGATAGGGGGATGGGGAGAGGAAACCGAAGGAGAACATGGAAGAGAGGAAAGGGGAGAAGAGGAAAGAGAGAGAGAGAGAGAGAGAGAGAGAGAGAGAGAGAGAGAGAGAGAGAGAGAGAGAGGCTGTGTCAGCGTGGCCTACATGTGGAGAGAAGGGGGGGGGGGCCCAATGTATGTCGTCAGCACCCTTCTCATCCCTCTCCCATCACTCCTTTCTCCCTCACACTCGGCCACATCCCCTCTCTCTCTCTCTCTCTCAACCCTTCCCATCTACTCTAACACAGCCACCATCATCCTCCTCCCCTCCTCTCCTCTCCCCTCCCCTACCCCCCCCCCCGCCACTTAATTGTATCTCGGCACTGTACATCTGAGAGAGGGGAAGAGAGGAGGAGGAGAGTTAAGGGGAAGATGGGTGGGAGGATGAGAGGGATAGAGGTTGAAGTCCATGGATAGAGAGAAGGAGAAGAGAGAGCGAGAGAGAAGGAGAAGAGAGAGAGAGAAGGAGAAGAGAGAGAGAGAAGGAGAAGAGAGAGAGAGAGAGGTCAAGGAATAACATCGATTCAGCCGAGGGGACATAAAATATATCGAAGGGGACTGCCTGCCGACCCCCCCCCCCTTACCCACCCACCTTTTCTCCCCTCCGTCTTTCCCCTCTCTTCCTCTCCCCTCTCTTTTTCCTTTATGGTCGTTCTTCTTTCCCCTCTTTTACATCTTGCGATAAAGTCAGGATGAAAATGTGTGTGTGTGTGTGTGTGTGTCGCAGGGTGTCTAGGGGAGAGAGAGAGAGAGAGAGAGAGAGAGAGAGACCTATTTCATTCATATCCTTTATCACTTCCTTCCTTCCTTTAATTATATTTCTCTACTGTAGTATCTTCTCTCTCTCTCTCTCTCTCTCTCTCTCTCTCTCTCTCTCTCTCTCTCTCTCTCTCTCTTCTTGTCTTCCTTCCTCTTCTTTTATTTAATTTTTCTCTTCCTCGCTAATTTCTCCTCCTTTTTTTTCATGTTATTCCTCTTTCTTTGATTTCCCAGCAGTCACTTTCTCCCTCCTCTTCTTCTTTCATTATTTCCTTCTATCTTTATCTCCCTGTTCCTACTGTTCGAGACCTTCCCTTCATCTCCCTCATTTCCTCTTTATCCAACTCCTTCCCTTCCCTTTTCTTCTTTCCTCCTTTTTCATCTTGTTCCTCCTTTTCCTCATCCTTCATCATTCTTCCCTTCCCCATCTCTCTTCCTTTTTCATCTCATTATCTTTCTCTTCCATCTTCATCCGTCTTCTTTATCTCCCCTCTCTTTTTTTCTTCCCCACTGTTCTTTTCCCACGTCTATCAGCTCGTCATCTCTTCCTTTGTTTCCTTCCTCCTCCTCCTCCTCCTCCTCCTCCCTGTTCTTCTGCACCGCTTCGTCATCTCCGCCCACTTCTTGCCGTCATCTCATCGCATCTTCCTTTGTTTCCCCTGACTCGCCCTTCCCCTGACTCCCCCTCCCCCCTGACTCATCCTCTCATCCCTCCCCCTGATTCCTCTTCTTCCCTCACCCTGTCTCCTCCAACCCTCCTCACTTATCTCCCCACTCCTCTTCTCTCTTCGCTCCACTCTCCTTCCCACTCCTCTCTCCTCCCCGCTCCACTCTCCTCCCCGCTCCTCTCTCCTCCCCGCTCCTCTCTCCTCCCCGCTCCACTCTCCTCCCCGCTCCTCTCTCTCCTCCTGGGCCAAATTTTCGCCTTGTCCTCCACAAAATATTGTCTTTGGTCATCTCAGTAATTTACACTCTTCTGGCAAGTTACCAAAGACGTGTCACTCAACCTGAAACTGCCGAGGGGGGGGCACTATCGGCGGGATATATGGCACTGTCGGGGTGTGGCACTCGGTGGATAGGCGTGGCACTGTTGAGGAAAGCGGCGTATTGTCAATGGAGAATGATGGCACTGTTGGGGAAACGATGGCACTGTCGGCGTAGTAGTGGTACTGTCTGGGGAGTGGTGGTACTGTCGGGGAAGAGTTTAATATGATTATATGGTAGAATAGTGGATGTTAATACTGTGATTGGATTATAGAACGATGAATGTGCCCTTAGGTTAGGTTAGGTCAGGTCAGGTCAGGTCAGGTCAGGTCAGGTTAGGTTAAGTCAAGTCAGAGGTCAGGTCAGGTTAAGTTAGGTAAGTTAAAGTTAGGTTAGGTTAATTAAGGTTAGGATAGGTTAGGTTAGTTTAGGTTAGGATAGGTTAGGTTAGTTAAGATTAGGTTAGGATAGGTTGGTTAGGTTAGGATAGGTTAGGTTAGTTAAGGTAAGGTTAGGATAGGTTAGGTTAGTTAAGGTTAGGATAGGTTAGGTTCCCATATTTCTCAGGTTATCTCTCTTCCCTTAATTGGTGCTAAGTGAACCTATCTAGTAAAGGTATAGGTTTAACTTTATTTGACCCCATTATCTTCTGAATCCCTCTTTTAATTCCCCTAATCTCCCTCCCTCCCTCCCTTCCTTCCTTCCTTCCTTCCTTCCTATTCCTATCCCTATCCTCTCCCTCCCCCTCCCCCTCCCTTCCTTCCTATTCCTATCCCCTCCCACCCCCTCCCTTCCTTCCTTCCTTCCTCCCTCCTTCCCTCCCTCCCTCCCTCCCTCCCTTCCTTCCTTCCTCTCTTCCTTCCTATTCCTATCCCCTCCCTCCCCCTCCCTTCCTTCCTATTCCTATCCCCTCCCACCCTCTCCCTTCCTTCCTATTCCTATCCCATCCCACCCTCTCCCTTCCTTCCTCCCTCCTTCTCTCCCTCCTCTCTTCCTTCCTATTCCTATCCCCTCCCTGCCCCCCTCTACCACTCTCCCGGTTAACCACAGTGATGCGGGCCCTGGCAGGCTTCTCTAACCTCGGCTTTAAACTTCACTACTAATTCTTGGATCTAATCTGAAAATTACCTTAAAGGATGTATGAGTAAATAAGGGGTGAGGGGAGCCGAGGGGAGACGGTGAGGGTAGCCTAGGGGAGTCGATGAGAGGGCCGAGGGGAGCTGAAGGGAGCCGAGGGGAGACTGAAGGGAGCCGAGGGGAGACGTTGAGGTGGGGGGGGGGGACGAGGGGAGACTGAAGGGAGCCGATGGGAGATGATTGGGGGGGGTGCGAGGGGAGACGGTGAGAAAACGGTTCAATGGGGTGAAAGAAGAAACAAGGGAGATTACTTGGGTAGAGAGGGGGAGGAAGGGTGAGGGTGTGCTAGGTGGCGTGTGGTAATGGCGTTATGCAAGGAGACCAGGTGATGGCACTGTGCTAGGAGGTGTGGTACTGGCACTAGTATAAGGCATTGTGTTGGCATAAGTAGAGGGCGTGGTGATGGCACAGTGGAAGGAGGCATGTTGTGGCACTGTTGTAGAGACGGTGGCACTGTCAACAAGGAGTGTCAGCACGGTGTTGTGCTCCTCGCTATTGAAGCATCAAGCCAAAGTGTTTAATTATTCAGCGGTAAATTGGTGGATAATAAAATTAAGCTACGTGGCTGAGCTGGGTGGCAGGGTGTTAAGGTGGGTGGCGAGGTAGGTGTCGAGTTGGGTGACGAAGTAGGTGGCAGGGTGGCAAGCTGGGTGACGAGGTTGGTGGCAGGGTGGCGAGGTAGGTGGTAGAGTGGCAAGCTGGATGGCATGGTTGGCAAGCTGGAGGGCAGGGTGGCGAGGTAGGTGGCAGGGTGTCAAGCAGGGTGGCGAGGTAGGCGGTAGGGTGGCGAGCTGATTGATGAGGTAGGTAGCAAAGTGACTGGCAGGGTGGGCAGACCAACGCCGCGCTGCTCACCTGGTCATGTCATGCACACTTAATCCCAGCCGTCACTCTCTTCCTCATGTTTGACCTTTCCACCCAGCCGACACGCCCCGCTGTTGGGTCATGGACTTTTAATCCAGCATTTATCTCTCTCCTGTCCTCCCGCGATCCTCCCTCCCACACCTCGTCCTGCTACACCCCCACCTCGTCCTGCTACACCCCCACCTCGTCCTGCTACACCCCCACCTCGTCCTGCTACACCCCCACCTCGTCCTGCTACACTCCCACCTCGTCCTGCTACACTCCCACCTCGTCCTGCTACACTCCCACCTCGTCCTGCTACACTCCCACCTCGTCCTGCTACACCCCCACCTCGTCCTGCTACACCCCCACCTCGTCCTGCTACACCCCCACCTCGTCCTGCTACACCCCCACCTCGTCCTGCTACACCCCCACCTCGTCCTGCTGCACCCCCACCTCGTCCTGCTACACCCCCACCTCGTCCTGCTACACCCCCACCTCTTCCTGCTACACCCCCACCTCGTCCTGCTACACCCCCACCTCGTCCTGCTACACCCCCACCTCGTCCTGCTGCACCCCCACCTCGTCCTGCTGCACCCCCACCTCGTCCTGCTGCACCCCCACCTCGTCCTGCTGCACCCCCACCTCGTCCTGCTACACCCCCACCTCGTCCTGCTACACCCCCACCTCGTCCTGCTGCACCCCCACCTCGTCCTGCTGCACCCCCACCTCGTCCTGGTACACCCCCACCTCGTCTGGTACCCCCACCTCGTCCTGCTGCACCCCCACCTCGTCCTGGTACACCCCCACCTCGTCCTGCTACACCCCCACCTCGTCCTGCTACACCCCCACCTCGTCCTGCTACACTCCCACCTCGTCCTGCTACACGCCCACCTCGTCCTGCTGCTGATGTATGCCTTAAGGCCACACGTAACCTCTCTTAAGTGATCTGGCACCAATTTGACTCCCATTTCTCCCTCCTTCCACACCGCCTCGTTAGCCACGATTACACCCAAACTAGTTCACTATATATATGTAGCCTTGTATACATAAGTACATATATTGCTTAGATAATAATCAGAGAAGATTCCCAGGATCCTTGTGTAAATATGGCCAAATTATAGCCATTATGGGGGCCTTTATGTTGCCTCTTAAACCGTGCAAGAGGAAGTGGTCGCCCCCAGCACCTTATTAAACTGTACGTGGCTATGATGAATCCGTCGTGGAGGGCATCACCTACCTATGTAATTACCTGTAGTAGTGTGTAGTGATCAAGGTGTTTATTAATCGATCATTATTATGGTTTTTTTATAGATAATATTTCGTTTATCTCAGCGTTGTTAGGCGTCTACACACACGCCTCTGGCAGAATCGTTAAAGGATTATATTCTCATTACGTTGTGCTATATGCTGTACCGTGTTATGTGCTCTACCGTGTTAAGTGTTATGCGCTGTACTGTGTTATGTCATGTGCTCTACCGTGTTATGTGCTCTACCGTGTTATGTGCTCTACCGTGTTATGTGCTCTACCGTGTTATGTGCTCTACCGTGTTAAGTGTTATGCGCTGTACTGTGTTATGTCATGTGCTCTACCGTGTTAAGTGTTATGCGCTGTACTGTGTTATGTCATGTGCTCTACCGTGTTATGTGCTCTACCGTGTTATGTGCTCTACCGTGTTATGTGCTCTACCGTGTTAAGTGTTATGCGCTGTACTGTGTCATTTGCTGTACCGTTTTATGTGTTATGTGCTGTACCGTGACACACTACTGATAAATACTAACCAGACAAACTCAATTAATTCCCAAATCTACCATGTTCACTAAAAGACACAGAGAGGCTACACTTATACGCTTCTTAAAAACACCTTTATGTTACTTATACTACACTTAAACACACCTTATTGTTACTTATACTACACTTAAACACACATATTGTTACTTATACCACACTTAAACATACCTTATTGTTACTTATACTACACTTAAACACACATATTGTTACTTATACTACACTTAAACACACCTTATTGTTACTTATACCACACTTAAACACACCTTAATATTACTTATACTACACTTAAACACGCCTTATTGTTACTTATACCACACTTAAACACACCTTAATGTTACTTATACTACACTTAAACACGCCTTATTGTTACTTATACTACACTTAAACACGCCTTATTGTTACTTATACTACACTTAAACACGCCTTATTGTTACTTATACAACACTTAAACACACCTTATTGTTACTTATATTACACTTAAACACACCTTATTGTTACTTATACTACACTTAAACACACCTTATTGTTACTTATACTACACTTAAACACACCTTATTGTTACTTATACTACACTTAAACACACCTTATTGTTACTTATACTACACTTAAACACACCTTATTGTTACTTATATTACACTTAAACACACCTTATTGTTACTTATACTACACTTAAACACACATTATTGTTACTTATATTACACTTAAACACACCTTATTGTTACTTACCTTCTAATGGAGGTTCAAATCATCGTCCTCAAAAGGTTAAACCATCATCGTTCTGAAAGGGTCATACCAATATCTTCATAGGGTTAAATCATCGTCCTCAAAGGGTTAAATCATCGTCCTCAAAAAGATTAAACCATCATCGTTCTGAAAGGGTCAAACCAATATCTTCATAGGGTTAAATCATCGTCCTCAAAGGGTTAAATCATCGTCCTCAAAGGGTTAAATCATAGTCTTCAAAGGGTTAAACCATAGACGTCCTCAAAGGGTAAAACAATCGACCTTAAAGGGTTAAACAATCGTCGTCAAAGGGTTAAACAGTAGTCCTGAAAGGGTTAAACACCGTGCACTATGTCTTGAAGGATAATTCAATGTTTTTTTGTTTTTTTGTTTTTTGTTTTTTTTAATTTAGTTACGAATATTCTGGTTATTATCAATTATCAATGTCGTTTTTATTATTTTTTTTTATTTATCGTTCACTTTTTCGCCCCATTTTCCTGGTTCTCATTCATCATTAACCTCAAGAATACATTTATCAAAGTCACGTAGTCGATAAAGTTGGTATTTTTTTTTTATTTTTTTAATCACATTTTTAGATAAGGTTAATTTGTTGTTGTTTTTATTGTAATTCTGAACTTGTGTGTCGAGTTTATGAACATTTTGTACAATAATATTTCCACTGGTCTTCGTATCCATGTCTTTCTTCTTCTTCTGTTCTTCATTTCCCTTTGTATATGATCTTTTATCCTTTCTTCTTATTATTTTTACCTTCTTTCATTACCATAGATGACTTTTTTTCTTTGATTTTCCTTTTCTGCGATAATCCAGATTTACTCATTATTCTTTTCTCTTGTCTCTTTCTACGGTAATGTAAATATTGTACTCTATTTCATCCATTCATCCTTTATTTTCTTACATTTTTTTCCCGTCTATGGTAGTTTGACGTTTTTTTTTCTTCCATCTTTCCCCGGGTTAAATTTATTTCGTTTTTTTACCTTTTTATTCGGCCATTGAGCGTCTCTTTTTTTTTGTCGTGTCATTGTGTTGTGTGTGACGGTACAGTGACACCCTGGCCATGAGGAGAAGGATGGACAGGATGAGGAAGAGGATGAACAGGATGAGGAGGAGGATGGACAGGAGGAGGATGATGGACAGGAGGAGGAGGAAGAGGGGTGAGGAGAATGGACAGGAAGAAGAGGAGAAGAGGATGGATAAAGTTGCCCAGGAGGACAACTTAGCAGGAAGAGGGGGTGTGGGAAGTGATAAAGGAGGAGGAGGAGGAGGAGGAGAAAAAAAGGAAGGAAGAGTAAGAGGTAAAGGAGGAGATAAAAGTGGAAGATCGGGAAGTGAAAAAGAGGAGGAGGAGCAAAGGGAAAGAACAGGAGGGTGAGAAGGAGAATGGACAAAAGAAAGAGAAGGAAATGAAGCAAATGAGGTGGAAAAGAGAAGGAAGGGGGAGAGAGGAAGAGGAGGGACATGAGCAGCTGAAGGAGGAGGAGGGGCAGGAGGAGGGGCAAGAGGGGCAAGAGGAGGAGGGGGAGGAGGAGGAGGAGGAGGAGGAAGAGGAGGAAGAGGAGTCAAGAAGTTAAAGCAAATATGACGCTTTGAACACTCGGGTAGTCATTGTTGTTAGGGCAGGAGTGTAGAGACTAGACAGAGGGTTGGGGAAGAATCAGGGGAGTAGGGAAGAGGCGAGGAGAGAGAGCATTGTTAGGGGGATTTGTGGCAGGGACAGACCGAGAGGAAGAAGAAGAAGAATGGAAAGGAAGTAGGGATAGACTCCCCCTTCCCCTCCCCCTTCCCCCTCCCCCCAAAAAAAAATCGGTTTCAATCGGAATTAATCGATGTTGGTTAAATTTCTTCGGAAATTACCAATCAGTGGTCGGACGAGAGTTAAACCGTGTCCGTAGTGGCTGAGGCTGGCCAGTGTCCGTGGTGGGCGGGGAGCGGTGGGGGTCTTGTACGTGGTGGACTACGGGACTAAGAATATTATAAACCAGTAAATACTATTTCTCACAACCTTGAAGCTCTGAGAGATAACACACACACACACGAGGACCCCCCACACACACACACGAGGACCACACACACACACACACACACACGAGGACCCCACAAACACACACACACACGAGGACCCCACAAACACACACACACACGAGGACCCCACACACACGAGGACCCCACACACACGAGGACCCCACACACACACACACGAGGACCCCACAAACACAACACACACATGCAGAAGGGCCCCCAAAACAGACGCGGAATATAATAACATTAGAACCTATTTAAAAAATAAGATGGAGTAAAATTCTACGGACATCACCACCCATGTTTAACTACCTCCCAGATATTAATAAAATCAATTCGAAGTTTGGCAATGTTTTTTTTAATGACCCCCTGTATACGTAATCACAAAACTCATGATAATTTAACGAGGAAAATATAGTAACATTTTAGATAGTGTTAGAATATAGAGTGTACCGAGTGTATTGTTAGTGTAGGTAGTGTATCATTGTTAAGACACACCTCACGAGTCTTTGTTGTGGACTGAAGTTGAGGACTGAGGTTGATGACTGAGGTTGTGGACTGAGGTTGAGAGACAAGGCTGGACTGTGAGGCGCCCGGGTGTCCTTGTGTGTGTGTGTGTGTGTTAATCCTCATTCTGCCATTATCTTATCAACGTCTTTTATACCAACACCAATCACGCCTTCAATTACAATAATTGTCTTTATCTCTTAAAAAAAAAAATCACAGTTTTAGCCACATAACTGTCGCACTTCGTTATGCTATCATTCGCGCCCGTCATACTATTATTCGCGCCCGTCATACTATCATTCGCGCCCGTCATACTATCATTCGCGCCCGTCGTACTATTATTCGCGCCCGTCGTACTATTATTCGCGCCCGTCATACTATCATTCGCGCCCGTCATACTATTATTCGCGCCCGTCATACTATTATTCGCGCCCGTCATACTATCATTCGCGCCCGTCATACTATCATTCGCGCCCGTCATACTATTATTCGCGCCCGTCATACTATTATTCGCGCCCGTCGTACTATTATTCGCGCCCGTCGTACTATTATTCGCGCCCGTCGTACTATTATTCGCGCCCGTCATACTATTATTCGCGCCCGTCATACTATTATTCGCGCCCGTCATACTATTATTCGCGCCCGTCATACTATCATTCGCGCCCGTCATACTATTATTCGCGCCCGTCATACTATCATTCGCGCCCGTCATACTATCATTCGCGCCCGTCATACTATTATTCGCTCCATTATACTATCAGTCGTGCCCTTAACGGATCAACAATCACGTCTCCATCGCGCACACAAACACTGGCTTCAACGACCAGATGGCGGTGACGGCGGCGGCGGGCGAAGCATAAATAAGAATATAAGTTTGGCCAATAACGTAACCTAAGTGACCATCAAGAGAGGACAACCGTAATGCCTCCTCAAACTTTGTGACGCTAAATACCCTTTCACTATCCTCCTCCTCTACCCCCTTCCTCCTCTTCTCCCTCCTCTTCCCCTTCCTCCTGTTTCCTCTTCCCCCTTCCTCCTGTTTCCTCTTCCCCCTTCCTCCTGCTTCCTCTTCCCCCTTCCTCCTGCTTCCTCTTCCCCCTTCCTCCTGCTTCCTCTTCCCCTTTCCTCCTGTTTCCTCTTCCCCTTTCCTCCTGTTTCCTCTTCCCCTTTCCTCCTGTTTCCTCTTCCCCCTTCCTCCTGTTTCCTCTTCCCCTTTCCTCCTGTTTCCTCTTCCCCTTTCCTCCTGTTTCCTCTTCCCCTTTCCTCCTGTTTCCTCTTCCCCTTTCCTCCTGTTTCCTCTTCCCCCTTCCTCCTGTTTCCTCTTCCCCTTTCCTCCTGTTTCCTCTTCCCCCTTCCTCCTGTTTCCTCTTCCCCCTTCCTCCTGTTTCCTCTTCCCCCTTCCTCCTGTTTCCTCTTCCCCCTTCCTCCTGTTTCCTCTTCCCCCTTCCTCCTGTTTCCTCTTCCCCCTTCCTCCTGTTTCCTCTTCCCCTTTTCTCCTGTTTCCTCTTCCCCCTTCCTCCTGTTTCCTCTTCCCCCTTCCTCCTGTTTCCTATTCCCCCTTCCTCCTGTTTCCTCTTCCCCCTTCCTCCTGTTTCCTCTTCCCCCTTCCTCCTGTTTCCTCTTCCCCTTTTCTCCTGTTTCCTCTTCCCCTTTCCTCCTGTTTCCTCTTCCCCCTTTCCTCCTGTTTCCTCTTCCCCTTTCCTCCTGTTTCCTCTTCCCCTTTCCTCCTGTTTCCTCTTCCCCTTTCCTCCTGTTTCCTCTTCCCCTTTCCTCCTGTTTCCTCTTCCCCTTTCCTCCTAATGTCTCCTCCTCCTCTATTCCCCTCTCCTCCCCTCCACCTTCTCCTCCTCCTCACTCGTCCCTCCCCTCCTCCTCCTCCTCCTCCACAGATTAGTTACTTTGGAGAGCTGGATTAATTATTTAAATGAGGCAATTTGAGACATAAGATTAGGTCAATGGGTTCGATTTATTAGATGGGGCGATCAGCTGACATTCAACAGTTAATTGAAGCTCGGTAGAGGGGTGAGGGAGTGGGTGGAGGGGTGAGGGAGTGGGAAGAGGAGTGAGGGAGTGGGTGGAAGGGTGAGGGAGTGGGTGGAGGGGTGAGGGAGTGGGAAGAGGGGTGAGGGAGTGGGTGAGGGAGTGGGTGGAGGGGTGAGGGAGTGGGTGGAGGGGTGAGGGAGTGGGAAGAGGAGTGAGGGAGTGGGTGGAAGGGTGAGGGAGTGGGAAGGAGGAGTGGGTAGAGGGAGTAGGTGGAGGGAAGAGGGAGTTATTGAAGGGGGTGGGGTGATGGAGGTGGGGGAGGAGTGGATGGAGGGAAGGAAGTGTTGGAGTGGTTAGAGATGAGAAAGGGGAGGGGGTGGAGAGGGGTGTCTTCTTTTTCTGGAGGGAAGGAAGGAAGGAAGGAAGGAAGGAAGGAGGGAGGGAAGGTTAGGAGAGTGAGAGAGGAGGTGGAGGTATGTTTTCTTTTATGAGGATGTGACTTTTAGTTCTCCTACTTCTTGTCCTCCATCTCCGTCTTCTCCATCTCCGTTTTCTCCTCCTCCTCTATCTCCCTTCCTCTCCATTTCCTCTCCGCTCCCTCTCATCTCCCTCTCATCTCCTCTCCTCTTCAATTAATTGAATTTAATTTTCTTTTTTCTCCTACCTCTTCCATACGTTTTCCCGTCTCCCTCTTCCTCCCCTTCATCCAATTTCACGGTTTTCCCCCAATGAGGGAAAAAGGGAAATAAAAGACTCGAGGATATTTGTACCAACTCAAAGTTTAAGGCTTCCAGTTCTGAAATCTCTTGATCGCATCAGTGTTCAGCTTCATACACTCGCCATGTACGGCCGAGACGCTCCTGCCGGATATTTCTATAATATTCTCGAGTTTTTTGTGTTGTGAGTTAAGGACACACTACTGTCTCCTGGTATTACGAGTGACTATTTCCAAGTATTATTTTGTGTTTTTTGACTTCTTGAATAGATTAATGGAGGATAAGTAACCAACTAATTGCTGGAGGTACCAACTTGGCACTGACTGGTGATGTGAGAACTAACTGTAAATTAACTGTTATCGGAATTTGTTAACGAAATAGCGATGGTTGATTGTTGATAATGGTGGTGGTTGTGGACGATAGGTTGGTTGAAGGACGTGGGTCTGGGTCTTCCTGGGTTGAGGTGTGGGTGACCGGGGGTGGTGGGTGTCGAGAGTGTGGTTGGTGTACAGGGTACGGTGGCTACCAAATTCACTCAACTAGGATGTATGTTTTAGATAATCTCACCCCCACTCCCCCCACGCCCTTCTTCCCCCCCCTCCCCCCCCTTCTCCCCATACCAACATAGAAGCCAGGATAACTGCAACTGAAATTTTGACCTATTCCTATTAAAGCCACTAATAGTGCCATTATGGTGTCATACGTTAGGCTTATTAGCACCACACTGCACCACATATGACAACATTTTAAGACTTGGTGTTGTAGCCGGGAGAAAAACTTTAAGCTGAGCACCGCCGCATGTTGTAGCCTGAGAGAAACTTTTAAGCTGAACACCGCCCCTTGTGTTTTAACAATCGTGGGCTGGATTAACGATGTGTTTTGTGTCGACTGACTTTGATGCACTTCTGTGTGAGTGCTAGAGCAGTGGGCGACGCTGAGTGGACGTCCTGGTCTCTCCCACTGTGTTATGTTGTCTGGCTGAGAGGGCTGGTCTGAAGGTGGAGAGGAGGAGGAAACACATACCTGAGGTGGAGAAGAGGAGGAAACACATACCTGGGGTGGAGAAGAGGAGGAAACACATACCTGAGGTGGAGAGGAGGAGGAAACACATACCTGAGGTGGAGAGGAGGAGGAAACACATACCTGAGGTGGAGAGGAGGAGTTCGACGTGAGAGGAAGGAGGAAGCCGATTTACTCACAAAGCTAGAGCTGTAAACACTCCTTCCTCCTCATACATGGTAGAAGAACAGAACTACTCCTCCTCATACATGGTAGAACAGAACTACTCCTCCTCATACATGGTAGAAGGACAGAACTACTCCTCCTCATACATGGTAGAAGGACAGAACTACTACTCCTCATACATGGTAGAAGGACAGAACTACTACTCCTCATACATGGTAGAAGGACAGAACTACTCCTCCTCATACATGGTAGAAGGACAGAACTACTCCTCCTCATACATGGTAGAAGGACAGAACTACTCCTCCTCATACATGGTAGAACAGAACTACTCCTCCTCATACATGGTAGAAGGACAGAACTACTCCTCCTCATACATGGTAGAAGGACAGAACTACTCCTCCTCATAAATGGTTGAAGGACAGAACTACTCCTCCCCATAAATGGTTGAAGGACAGAACTACTCCTCCCCATACATGGTAGAAGGACAGAACTACTCCTCCTCATACATGGTAGAAGGACAGAACTACTCCTCCTCATACATGGTAGAAGGACAGAACTACTCCTCCCCATACATGGTAGAAAAACAGAACTACTCCTCCCCATTCATGGTAGAAGGACAGAACTACTCCTCCTCATTCATGGTAGAAGGACGAAACTACTCCTCCTCATACATGGTAGAACAGAACTACTCCTCCTCATACATGGTAGAAGGACAGAACTACTCCTCCCCATACATGGTAGAAGGACAGAACTACTCCTCCTCATACATGGTAGAAGGACAGAACTACTCCTCCTCATACATGGTAGAAGGACAGAACTACTCCTCCTCATACATGGTAGAAGGACAGAACTACTCCTCCTCATACATGGTAGAAGGACAGAACTACTCCTCCTCATACATGGTAGAAGGACAGAACTACTCCTCCTCATACATGGTAGAAGGACAGAACTACTCCTCCTCATACATGGTAGAAGGACAGAACTACTCCTCCTCATACATGGTAGGACAGAACTACTCCTCCTCATACATGGTAGAAGGACAGAACTACTCCTCCTCATACATGGTAGAAGGACAGAACTACTCCTCCTCATACATGGTAGAAGGACAGAACTACTCCTCCTCATACATGGTAGAAGGACAGAACTACTCCTCCTCATACATGGTAGAAGGACAGAACTACTCCTCCTCATACATGGTAGAAGGACAGAACTACTCCTCCTCATACATGGTAGAAGGAAAGAACTACTCCTCCTCATACATGGTAGAAGGACAGAACTACTCCTCCTCATACATGGTAGAAGGACAGAACTACTCCTCCTCATACATGGTAGAAGGACAGAACTACTCCTCCTCATACATGGTAGAAGGACAGAACTACTCCTCCTCATACATGGTAGAAGGACAGAACTACTCCTCCTCATACATGGTAGAAGGACAGAACTACTCCTCCTCATACATGGTAGAAGGACAGAACTACTCCTCCTCATACATGGTAGAAGGACAGAACTACTCCTCCTCATACATGGTAGAAGGACAGAACTACTCCTCCTCATACATGGTAGAACAGAACTACTCCTCCTCATACATGGTAGAAGGACAGAACTACTCCTCCTCATACATGGTAGAAGGACAGAACTACTCCTCCTCATAAATGGTTGAAGGACAGAACTACTCCTCCCCATAAATGGTTGAAGGACAGAACTACTCCTCCCCATACATGGTAGAAGGACAGAACTACTCCTCCTCATACATGGTAGAAGGACAGAACTACTCCTCCTCATACATGGTAGAAGGACAGAACTACTCCTCCCCATACATGGTAGAAAAACAGAACTACTCCTCCCCATTCATGGTAGAAGGACAGAACTACTCCTCCTCATTCATGGTAGAAGGACAGAACTACTCCTCCTCATTCATGGTAGAAGGACGAAACTACTCCTCCTCATACATGGTAGAACAGAACTACTCCTCCTCATACATGGTAGAAGGACAGAACTACTCCTCCCCATACATGGTAGAAGGACAGAACTACTCCTCCTCATACATGGTAGAAGGACAGAACTACTCCTCCTCATACATGGTAGAAGGACAGAACTACTCCTCCTCATACATGGTAGAAGGACAGAACTACTCCTCCTCATACATGGTAGAAGGACAGAACTACTCCTCCTCATACATGGTAGAAGGACAGAACTACTCCTCCTCATACATGGTAGAAGGACAGAACTACTCCTCCTCATACATGGTAGAAGGACAGAACTACTCCTCCTCATACATGGTAGAAGGACAGAACTACTCCTCCTCATACATGGTAGAAGGACAGAACTACTCCTCCTCATACATGGTAGAAGGACAGAACTACTCCTCCTCATACATGGTAGAAGGACAGAACTACTCCTCCTCATACATGGTAGAACTACTCCTCCTCATACATGGTAGAACTACTACTCCCCATACATGGTAGAAGGACAGAACTATACTCCCCATACATGGTAGAAGGACAGAACTACTCCTCATCATCGAAAAAGAATGCCCAGATTTTAATATAAAATCCTTAAATTCTGGGCATTCTTTTTCGATTACGATATATTAATACCCAGATTTTTATTGTTCTCTATTAAAATTTGGTCTTTTTTGTCGATGACCGTGTATAAAAGTCAACAAGCGAGGTCGTCCATTATTCAGGGGATCGTTTTTCTTTTAATGTTAAAAAGGTGATGACTCGACTAACTTATTATTTTATCATCATATTAGTGTTTGTATTATTGATTAGTTTGTTTGTCTCATATTCTTTTTTTTTAGACAATTAACTAGAAATCCTTTGACGTCGGACACACACACACACACACAGAGAGAGAGAGAGAGAGAGAGAGAGAGAGAGAGAGAAAGCAGTAGTTTTCTCCAATATTACAACATATGTTAGAAACTATAATATTCGCTGTACAAACTTTGCAACAGGAAAAGTTGTCGTCTTTTTATGAAGTTTTAATTTGTATTTTCCCAAATTATATTGGCGTCATGCACGTTCACTTAAGAAGACGAGTTGCTTCAAACAAAAACTTTGGGCTGCGTTTAAAAGTCTGCCTTCACAGACTTGGCAGATGGATATTTTCCTTCGTATGGCCTTTTTTGTTTTGTTTTTTAACCGCAGCTTATCGTGTAATTTGTGACCAACTATCATTGTCACCCATGATTTGCGTTCGATAGTCATATACATATGACAGGACACACACACACACACACACACACACACACACACACTGTGGTTATAGAAGCCATCAGACATACTCGTACTCCCCAGCTCCCTGAATCTTAATTTAGTTACAGAGTTCTATCCTTAACGCCACCTCTTTAGTCTGGCGGAGGAAGGTAAAGAAGGTAGGGCGATCAGGTTGGGGTAGAGGTGGAGGGGTAGATGCTGACCCTGTTGTAGGAGGAAGGGAGGAGAGTTGAGAAGGGGAGGGGTGAAAGGAAGGGCGGGCCGTGTGGTTCTTGGGCTGGTGTAGTATCTCCTTTTTCCTGACGATGCAGAAAAACAGAGCGTCTGAATTGTGACCAAAACAAGAGTGGTAGACCTTCGCGACGAACTACGACATTTACCGTTTGCTCCGACACGTTCTCCGCGACCGCTGTGCACAGAAAGTTTCCCTCTGTATCAAACGTTTCCTACGTTTGCGAGTGGTCAGGACGCCGCCACGGCAGGAACAGGGGCGCCACGGAGTCCTTCAAGATCCAGTGTCCGAGCATCGAGGAGAGGTCCCTTCTGGGAGGAATCACAAGTGGTCGGATCCTCGCGCTGTCCGATGACCAACGAACCAAAAAATACGGAACTGATTGAGAATCTGGGAGAGTTTCGCTCACATGTACGAAACCATTGGCAGCTTAAAGTTGTTGTGTCGGAGGCGTTGAAAGCGACTAGCAGCCAGCATCTCTCTCCTCCCTCACCGCCTGCCTCCGTCCCTCGCTCCTCACTACCTCCCTCACCCTTTACCTGTCCCTGCCTCCTTCACACATCCCTGTCTCCCCCACTACCCTCCTCCCGACCTCCCCCGCCCCTTTCTACCTCCCCATCTTCTCCGTACCGCTCTCGTTCCTCTCAACCACCTCCCTCCCTGCTGTATTCCCCCTCTCCTCTCTCACCCATCTCAGCCTCCCTCACCTCTCCTACCTCCCACTCTCTCCTACCTCTCACACCCCCTTACCTCTCCTACCTCCCACTCTCTCCTACCTCTCACACCCCCTTACCTCTCCTACCTCCCACTCTCTCCTACCTCTCACACCCCCTTACCTCCCACACCCTCCTTACCTCCCACACCCCTCCTTACCCCCACACCCCTCCTACCTCCCACACCCTCCTTACCTCCCACACCCCTCCTACCTCCCACACCCTCCTTACCTCCCACTACCACCCCCCCTACTACACCTCACCACCACCCCCTACACCTCTACCCATCCCACACCTCTACCCCACCACCACAGCTCCCACCACCACCACACCACCACACCTCTAACACCACACCCCCTCTACCTCCCACACCCCTCTACCACCACACCTCTACCACCTCCACCACACACCACCACCCCTCTACCACCACCACACCACCTCTACCTCCACACCCCACCTCTACCACCACCACCAACACCTCTACCACCACCACCACCAACACCTCTACCACCACCACCACCAACACCTCTACCACCACCACCACCTCTACCACCACCACCACCACCACCTCTACCACCAGCACTACCACCACCACCAACACCACCACCACCAACACCTCTACCACCACCACCACCAACACCTCTACCACCACCACCACCAACACCTCTACCACCACCACCACCACCTCTACCACCACCAGCACTACCACCACCACCAGCACTACCACCAACACCACTACCACCAACAGCACTACCACCACCACCAGGAGCCTCACAATTTAATACCTAATTTTTTTCCTTTCCTATAACTGGCGGTGAGAGAAGAGCGTCAAATAATGCTACTGTCTCAACCATTTCTTCTTCCCGTTGTTTCGTACCTAACGTAAGATAACTCTGTGCTTTACTACATCACAGTAACAGTAGGACGATTAACGTACGAGCTTTTCTGAATGACGGTTGAGTCACCGTTCAATTCTCGACATCATTTTGGATTTCACTTTCCATTTTTTGTCTCATCTTAAATGGCCGAGTTAAATACGGTCGTACAGCTATTTGGGAAAATGTAGCTCAGGATCAACTGTGTACACAAACACAGGCCAGGACTCTTCCACCCGATAATGAAGCACCTCGTTGCTCGCTCCTTTATGCCCAATTGGCCCATTAACTAGCGGGTTCCAGACAAGGTCAACACGTCTAACTTAACCCAGAGATCAACACCATGTACCACCTGCCCTCATGCTGGCACTGCAGCAGGTCCAATGGTTATACTGTAGGCTGTGTTGTTTACAGGTCATGCGGTAGTAATGCAGTTGGGTTGTTAATTTTATTGCAACCTCTATCATCACAAAATTAACTATATATATATATATATATATATATGTATATATATATTATATATATATATATATATATATATATATATATATATATATATATATATATATTACCACTAATTTCCACCAGTTGTGTTGGACATAAACATTATTAAAAAAGTATTATGTTTTTAATCATCAATGTTTGCAAGCCGTATCATTGTAATTTAAAGTGTAATGAAGTCATACCGATAATTAGAAAACTTAGATTCATATCCAAGGTTAGGTTAGGTTACGTGGTTAATCTTGGGTGAATCAAGATGCCGGGGCTAATGTTCGGGTGTTTAGTGATTATAGGACCAGACTCTACGGCCCACCTAACTAACTCTCTTGCCATACAACTCAACCTTAGTCACCACTGGAGAATTACCTAACTACTTTCAATTGTGGCCAGCCAAAGTGTGTGTGTGTGTGTGTGTGGCAGCTGTCAATACTTGTTACACTTATTCCTGAGTTGTTTCTGTCTCTCTTCCTCTTATTGCTTATGCTAATTATCGCCACTTTAGTTTATCTTTTTCTTCACGTAAAATTTTTTCAATGGCGTTTTGTTTCGTCAATATCTAAGACCTAAAATATTTTGGTAACCTCATTAGGATAAAACCTTGATCAGTTATCATTGGCTTTGACGCCTAAGAAAGGAAGTGTTTTATGCTAGTTACCCTTCGCCCATCTAATCACGTTTTCTCTTAGGGGGTTCTATGAAAGATGAGAATCAGCCGAATGTTCCTTATATCTCTCCGCTTATTTATGTCTGTTTATTTATGAGGTCAGTCAAGCGGCCATGATATTTCCTGTGATGGGTAATATGAAATGTACAGCTAAAAGTAAATGAAATTATTGCAGCAGTTAGCAAGGTCATTAGTAACCACAAACCACCAGGGAATCATTTTAACTAACTAGCTTTTGTGACTCTGCTCCTGATGTCTCGGGTGTGTTATGGATGCACCTGAAAGCACACACCGTTTTGGTTCGAGTTAAAATTAGCGTTACATCCGTCAATCAAGATATAAATGTACTGTAGTTTATTTTCGCGTTTTAACTAAGGTACTAAGATTTCGCCATAGGCTAATGTTGAATAAAGCGATCAGTGTTTAAAGTAATAAATAGTAATAGCTGGGAACAACTAAGTAGGTCGTTATTACTAGTACAGATAATGTTGTTAGTTTAGTAGTGGGTAATATTCAGTGCGTAACGAGGTGATCGTCACGCATCACTGACTCAAGTTACGGTGACGTCACGCAAAGCTGAGGCCGCCTGTTTGTTTACATGTTGACCTCGACCTTACTGTAATGAGGACCTTGTTAACTCGTCTGTTTATTCGTGCAGTTATTCATCGGTATTTATATATAGTGACTTATTCGTAATGTTATGTTCGATGGTGGAAATAATTGCATTCTATGGGTTTTGAATAGTGCCGGGACCCTTGTTATGCGTCACTGCTTTCTGATGTCCTCAAAGTCTAGAGATATATGTTAGTGCTGAGAACCGATTTCAATAAACCTACGTTCTAGACGTGACGTGTGTGCCAACAGATGTTTATATCCAGTAACACGAAGCAGTTTCATTCCTGAAATCTGGCGAAGGCGATTTTGGAGGACGGAAGTGCGGCCTTGCAGACAAACCTGAGCAAAGCACTATTGCCTGCAGCACACTCATTCGGGGCATAAAATGGAAAGGAAAACAGGAACACTACGCACACTGACGACCAGCAGCTGGGGGCCAGAGTGGAGCAAATTTCATGTAAATGTGTGTTGTGTATGCTGGACACAGTGGGATCCGCTCACTGACGCACATCCGGAGACAGATAAATTTTACAGAACCATATACTTCGAGTTAGAGAGAGAGAGAGAGAGAGAGAGAGAGAGAGAGACCTAACACAGACCACAAGGAGTCGTTTTATACCTCCAAGACCAACACCGCTATCACTACTACTTCCACTTCTACCACTACCACTTCCACCACTACCACTGCCACCACCACCACCGCCACCACCACCACCACCCACACCACGAAATTTCAATGTTCTTCCATTTAACGAAGTAACTGTGTTGGAAATGTGTTGTGTGTTAAGTAATTCATCACATAATGGACAAAGAGCGGCTCGGGCAGTTAGGAATAAAAAATAGTCTACTACTGTATAACTATGAAACGATGTTGAGTGAGGCAAGTGGTCATTTCAGCTGCTGTGTGTTATTTTGCCTACTGATGAGGTGTTCTTCTTGGAGCGCATCACCAACGCGGGATTAGCGCATGACGGGTGGTGGGTTGTGACCTCCCATGATCGCGCCTGTATGCTGGTGGCCAGACTCCTCGTGCAGGCAGTGTTGTGACGAACGTGGGTAAAATACGCAAATATTTTTATCACGATGGCTCTATCCGGGGACTGTATATTTCTGGCTTTTGTGTGTGTGTGGGGGGGGGGGAGGCTAAAAGTTACCTTTTTGTAAACAGTCAACATTAATCGATGGAATGCACTAATGGACATACTTACCGTGTACAGGAGGCGTACACTTCACGTTTTGACCTTGACATATTCCCTCACAAAGGTCGCAGTCCTCGGGTGTGTGCATGTTTGGCCGCGCCCAGACGCCCGGCGGCCGTGTTGAAACCTTGACCACATGTTTCGTCTCTTGTCTAGACCTGGCCTGGCTGTGTTAGTTCACACGACCAGACTCAAGCGCCGTGGGTGTAGGGGGGGGTGGATGTATGGGGGTGTGGGGGAGAGGGGGTTAGCCTCACACAAGACAACTAACCCACAGCTACTAGACGACAGTCGCACCTTACCCGTGCATACAGTTTACATCCTGGGAATTTATACACATAACATGAAGCTACAACACCAGGGAAAGCTTAAGAAAATTCAACTCTACAATTATTAGATTATCAAATTAACATGAGTATTATCGTGTGTATGTCTATAACCTGTATGGAATATCTAATATAAATTTTTGCTCCTCGTCTCGCCATTTTCGCGCAAGTGCAGTTCTCGGAAGTGGAGGGAACGGGGGGCCATGTTGATGCTCTGAGTGTGGGGCGGCTGATAAACCCTGTGTCTCTGAGTTACCCCCTCTGTGAGTTACCTCCCTTGCTCCCTTGTGTGACTTACCTCCTGTATGAGTTACCTCCTGTATGAGTTACCTCCTGTATGAGTTACCCCTCTATGAGATACCCCCAGATGACTTCACGTGACCCACATTTAGTCAATGTTGGTGCTCTGATTTCTGACTGACCGTGTGTGTTTGGAAATGTTCATCCTAGGGAAAAAATTATCGTCGTATTTTGTTATTGGTTTGAGTCTTTGTTCGTCCTTGAGAAAGAATTGTTGACTAATGACTGTTATTCTTCCTTAGGGAAAGAATGGTTGCATCACCCCTTCCTTCTCCTCCTCCACCCAACTTAACCGCCCGCCCGCCAGCCTTCCACCCTTGGGCCCAGCGACCGACACATCCCGCCCGCCCGCCCGCCCTCCCTCCCGCCCACCCATCACCCACCCCCAACACCCCTCCACCCCACGCCAAGCTTAAAGCTGTAGTCAGGCCCAGCTGGCGGCGGTGCGACCTGCCAGTTGACTGTCTGCCACTACCCACACGCCCACTGTCTGTCTGCCACACCCTACACGCCCATTGACTGGCTGCCACTACAGTCACGCCCATTGACTGGCTGCCACTGGCCTAACACCCAATAACCGACTGCTACTTCCTACACGCCCTCTGTCTGTCTACCACTACCCACACTCCCACTGTCTGTCTGCCACTGCCTACACGCCCACTGTCTGTCTGCCACTACAGTCACGCCCATTGACTGGCTGCCACTGGCCTAACGCCCAATAACTGACTGCCACTGCCTACACGCCCGCCACTTTGTCTACTTCCGCCTCTATCATATCCTGGGTCTGAAAGTGTCAAGTACTGGCTGTTGACACGTCAGATGATGCATGTTGAGCCTCAGAGTCAGCTAGAGTCTCTCCTGGTGGTGTCAGCTAGAGTCTCTCCTGGTGGTGTCAGCTAGAGTCTCTCCTGGTGGTGTCAGCTAGAGTCTCTCCTGGTGGTGTCAGCTAGAGTCTCTCCTGGTGGTGTCAGCTAGAGTCTCTCCTGGTGGTGTCAGCTAGTCTCTCTCCTGGTGGTGTCAGCTAGAGTC
Source organism: Homarus gammarus (assembly GCA_958450375.1). Lineage (NCBI taxonomy): Eukaryota > Metazoa > Arthropoda > Malacostraca > Decapoda > Nephropidae > Homarus > Homarus gammarus. The sequence goes on from CAUDMG010001221.1 coordinate 5,624,528, forward strand.
TCTCCTGGTGGTGTCAGCTAGAGTCTCTCCTGGTGGTGTCAGCTAGAGTCTCTCCTGGTGGTGTCAGCTGGAGTCTCTCCTGGTGGTGTCAGCTAGTCTCTCTCCTGGTGGTGTCAGCTAGAGTCTCTCCTGGTGGTGTCAGCTAGAGTCTCTCCTGGTGGTGTCAGCTAGTCTCTCTCCTGGTGGTGTCAGCTAGTCTCTCTCCTGGTGGTGTCAGCTAGAGTCTCTCCTGGTGGTGTCAGCTAGAGTCTCTCCTGGTGGTGTCAGCTAGAGTCTCTCCTGGTGGTGTCAGCTAGTCTCTCTCCTGGTGGTGTCAGCTAGAGTCTCTCCTGGTGGTGTCAGCTAGAGTCTCTCCTGGTGGTGTCTTGGTTGGCGTTGCATTTTCTGAATATCTATTGATTATTCGTGCATGCGCCTGTAACGTGGGTGACTCACGAGAATGACTCAAGAGAATGACTGACTCGTTCACGAGGCTGACTGACTCGTTCAAGAAACAGACTCACTAACTCTTTCAAAATTGACTCTCTTATTTACTCAAGACTGACTGGCTCGCCCACAACTGACTCACTCTTAATAAATTGTTATGACGTGTTCTCAGGACGAGGCAACTAAATGACCAGGTGATATCAGGTGAACCATGGCACGTCGAGGCTTATTAATTATTTACATATTTTGGTCCTCTTGTTATTTAAGGCATTTTTAGGTATTCTTCTGCATTTTATATTATTTTAACTTTTATTTGAGGTGTTTTAAGGAATATTTTTAGGCGTTAATACATATTTTTATTATTGTTTACAACCTCTAATTTTGGGGCATTTTGTGAAGGCTATTTCTATTAAATTTTGTTTATTTTTCGGTATTTTTGTAATTGTTATTGATTTTTTTAGCGTTTTTCCCTACCCCTAAATACGAACCTGACTGATGGATTGTTTTACGGGTAAGAGGGATGTGTCTTGACCCCGTGTAACTCTAAGAACTAATTTTACTTGTTTATTTTTGTTTTATTTTATTTATTTATTTATTTATTTACTTACTTGGCATAAACTTCAGTCAGTTGTTTTCTTGGTATACTAATTCATTTGGTGAATTTCTATGGGTATATTTTCGTGGGTATATTTTTCATGGCTGTATTAATTACTATATGTTTTGCTGACGTTTTTCTGCCATAGTGATAGAAATTTATTGGAATAGTCATAAAATTAGGTTGAATTAGCTGACAGGATTAGCTGACATATCCCTTATTGACTGAATTATCCATCGTCCTCCTCATAAGATATAGTGACTTGTCAGATGGTTACAGTCAGAGGCTCAAGGGAGGGGTGATGACTCAATTATGGGTGATGATGGGTGGTGGTGATGGGTGGTGATGAGGGTGGTGATGAGGGTGGTGAGGGTGGTGATGATGGGTGGTGGTGATGAGGGTGATGAGGGTGGCGTAGTGGTGTGTCTTAAGGAATCACCAAAACACTCGACCAATTATTAATTACTCGCATTAATGACCAAAGTTCCACCTCACCCTCTCCACCCCTTCCACCCCCCCCTTCCACCCCCCCGCCCCTTCCACGCCCTCCACCCTTTCCACCCTCTCCACCCCCTCTACCCCCTCTACTCCTTCCTTCCCTTCCACCCTCTCCACCCCTCCACCCTTTCCACCCTCTCCACCCCTTCCACCCTCTCCACCCCTTCCACCGCTTCCACCCCCTCCACCCTCTCCATCCGCGCTCCACCTCCTCCACCCTCCCACACCCACTCTCCACCATCCCACACCCACTCTCTCCCCTCCCACACCCACTCTCCACCCTGCCACACTCACTCTCCACCCTGCCACACCCACTCTCTACCCTCCCACTCTCCACCCCCCCCACACCTACTCTCCACCCCCCCCACACCTACTCTCCACCCCCCACCCTTTCCACCCTCCCACCCTCTTCACCCTCCCACACCCATGTTTCACCTGCGCTACCTGATAATTAACTATACCCTGTTCGTAATATCATTGTAAAAGTGATCTTATAACCAATTGAAATCACTTATATGGTATCTGGTTACCTGGTGAGAGTACACCTGGTGAAAGCTAATTAACTCGTCTGCAAATTTTCCTGGTGTTAGAATAACCTTCCGGGGCAATTAAAATGGATTATTAAGAGTTAAAAAAAGTTTACGATTTTACTCGGTAATTTATATATTTCTTTTTACTAACGTCTCAAGATAGTTTTTATGATTATTATTATTATTATTATTATTATTATTATTATTTATTTTGGTGATTAAATTTCTCTTTTTTTCTTCTCTTTTGCTCTTTCTTCTCTCTTCTCCTCCTTTCTTCTTTCTTCTCTTTTCCTCTCGTACGGCTTTCACTACTACCGTTTCTCTCGCTCGCTCTCTTCCGTTTCTCTTTATCTGCAGAACAATTCACCAATTCTTCACCTGACAGTTATACACACTGGCGTTACGATTTCCCTTTCCTGCTGAAAATACAAAGGCAAACTGTGAAATAGTGGAGGCAGATAAAGGCTCTCGCTTCACGGTGTGCGATGCCAGTATCGTCTTTAAGTTACCCTTGATCTTTCGCTGGCTGCTCATGACAAGTCGTGTAAACTGGCTACCACAATGCGCTAGCTTGACTACGTTTTAGGGGTCGTCTTGTGTCGTCCACGGATTATTCTACGTTTTTCTCGTCTTCTGCCGCCCACGGATTATTTTGCGATTTTTTTTTTAATTTTAGAAACGTTGACACTGTGTTTTAATGTCAATATGTGAGATAACTTTTGCGTATAAGATCAATTCTACGAACTTTTGAGAAGACGGTGTTTGTGCGCGTGGAAGAAATTCTCAGCATTTTGTTTTGCCTTAATAAAGAAAGACGCCAACTAAAATATATCTTCATGACCCCATATTATTCTTATTATTAATATTATTAAACGTCAATGTTCTTCATTAAGGCATTATAGAATAGTTTAGTGTAAGGATAAAAATAAGTCTTTATGGATACGTCTCACCCCCTCCACCCTACCCCCAGTGTCGCATGGTTGGGATATATATTCTTCAACAGTGTATTACTCTTCTTATTAACTACAGCCCCCTCCCCCTTCACAGCTCTCCCACGGTAGATTATACCTGTGTTAAACTATATGTGTGTTTCTTCCAGTGGGTCCATGTGTAGTCACTATTGGGCCCTCTGTCTCCCCCTTGTCACCCCTCCCTCCCCCCCTCCACCGTCACTCATCCCTCCCCCCTAATACGTCTACACTTCATCGTGAATCCCGTCTAACGTTAGTCACTCTGGGTCTTCCTTATATTGTGGGTCTTTTTAAAACTTACCCGTCCAATTAGGTCCCCCTCCCCTCTTAAACACTACCCCGGGCTAAACACGTGATCCTCTTAAAATTGGTTTTCTCCCCGCTAATATTACACAGGTTCCACTCCACATCAGTCTTTTTAAGTGATTGCATTAATGCGTGTGGCTGTGTGAGGTCAGGCGTCCCTGTTAGTATACTGAGCATGAATCAAGCAACTGTCTCCTCCCTCCTCCTCAAGTCGCCCGAAAATTGAAATTTTATCGAGAAAACCTTCCAATCCGCTTCCTCCCTCCAAAGATGGTAAAATTTAATTTATGCAATGATAAGTCAGACAGTTTCCTTCCCCCTGCCTTTGAGACTTTTAAATAAATGTAACTTACTTGGAAGATCAGATCCTTCCTTCCTTCCTCTGCAACTCTCGGACCCAGCCCCCAGGAGTGAGCATGTCAGGTCAGGTTAAGAGTGGTGGGTCTGAAGTTTCAGGTGATACGTCACTGCACATGACACCACCGTGTGTAGTTTCCATACTGTGTGACCTCAGAGTGTGTTTACAATATTTTGTTCTTAGTTTAGAATTTAAGATGTAGTTCTGCTCAATGGATATTTGTTCTCATGTAGTTATATAAGAACCTGTTTTTTAGCAAGTGTTTACCCATCAGTAGCTCGGTACTTTGTGCTTGTATATCTGCTCACACACTCTGCATTAGATGTCCTGACCAGCTCTGAGCGCTGCTTACCCTTGCCAGTAATTGTAGACGTCGTGTAGTTTGAAGTCACGTGCCTTGGATACTAAGAACAAATGTAAGCAGAGTGTTGGAGTGTGGGCAGTGTAGAGTGTGTGGGTGTAGTGAGTGTCGTCTGGTGTGTTCTGGCTCCCGACTCTCCTCTGGTCTGGCTCTGTACCTGGATTCACCTCACACCTGTCAACTTTAATTGGTCTCTAAATTAATACAAATTTTCAATAATAAAATTTTATTATAATTGATAATTATTTAATTTCATGTTTATTAGTGTACCAGTCATATTGTATTATTGCTGGACACTATCACCTAGACCGTCTACTCATAGTCGAGGTGTTCATGTTGAGGTGCATGAGACAAGGTTCTCCACCAAAGGGAGGGAACCCCCAGCCATCACCATCAGGCCCTCACACCAGCTGTGGGGGCCTGGTGGTGGGAGGTGAGCGTCTGGAGGAGTGAGTCACCCCAGACACACTCATAAAGCCAAGCACCAGCATGTGTGTTGTTGTGTTGTCTGTGTGTTAACAACATGTATCCCGACCTTAAGGTCTGCCCTTCAGATATCGACAGTTTATATATCTTTGGCTTAAGAGTCCAGTGTAAACACCTTAATGAAAGTGATCCAAGTGAGCAATGAGTGGCAGCACCTTCAAGTCCAAGTACTTGTTAATAATACCAGCGCCCTCGTCCACCTGGCTCTGTCCTTCTCCCTCTGAAGCTTCTCCTAAGAGCGGACAGTGACGTAAAGTGTCGCCACCAGCTGAGAACTGTCTCCTGCTGTCGTGGATAGACACTGTCCCTGTTCGCCCTGGGAGGAGATAAGGTGGGGAGCCAGCAGCTGGGAGGACGCCGCGCCGCCTGTGTCGTGTTATTTCCTTACATGACCGGTTTCGCTCTTTTCTTTTTCAGCGGGATCAAATGAGAAGGACAGTCTTTCTAAAGGTTAGAGGAATTTTTGTGTTTTGCATCACTAACCTTGTGTAGTTGACATTACTGTTACATCGTCGTTACTAATACTGTAGTAATGTTGCACTAACCTGGGCGACTTTACCGCCAACATGGGTGATGGTGCCTCCAGCTACAGCATTGTGTAGCACAACCCTGCATGGTGTCTTGAGAGTGTGATGTGAAGGTGTGTGGCGCCTGTGCCTATAACTAGGACACCGCCTTAGTTGTGTGCCTCTGTGGATACTTGCACGAGAAGGACACTCACCCCTAAATATACCCAGACTTAACTTGCACATCATCATGATATCTATCAAGTGTTCATCAAGAATCTCATGTACAGTTGTATTTATTTAATGATGTGAGTGACCGTCCCGGACTCGTGTATCCACAGGGGGCTGTAGGACCGTAGGTGTAAGACACGAGTCTCAGAACTACACAGTGTTCTCAGGAGACTTTTAACAAAATAAGGACACAGTTGAAAACGGTAAAAATGTGAACATTAAACAATATTCAACTCCCACCAGAATTCTTCACTCAGATGACCCTTTTTCCCCCTCCTGAGAGAGAGTGATGGAGGAGTTGCAAACTTGTGTGAGTGGTGGTGTTTTCAACCTTGTTTTTATTGTGGAAGATTTGCATGTCATGTTGTTGTGAGACTTGGGTGAGGTTTGAACCACCCCGTGTGTCAGGATGAGCCACAATAGTGAGACAGTGAACCACGACTCTCCTTAACACATGTGCATGACTTGGTGTTCCAGGAGTGGCAGTGTTATTGGCGCGGCTACATGTACCTGTGTGTCACCCTGTATCATCTTATCCCTGGTTTCAGAAGCCTTAGTGTTGCTCCCTGTGTCGTTGTCCGTGCTTCATGTGTCACTGTATCTATGTCTTCAGCCCTTTATCACCTCTCCTGCACACTACCTACTATCTCATACACACTTACACACGCTTACTTATCCTAACTACTGTTTCTCGTGCATCAAATCCTGTTTTCCTTAATATAACTTAGTGGACATCCCTCGTCTTCTTAGCAACCTTCGCCTGAGTAAGTAAGTTGTGGAATCCTTCTCTCTCCTTTCCCTAAATCAAATATTTCTCTCGAGTACGCAGCGTCCCGCCCATCTGGCAGTGGACTGAACAATCCCAGCCTCATCTCCGTCTCCAAAATATGGAAATTCTTTTACTGTATAAATATCTTCCCTATTCGAGATGTGGTACTATTTTTTTTTTTCAGAAACTTGTATAATTTCATTTCTACCTCTTACTTAGCATACATGTACTGGATTATCTCTTTGTCTTGGTTATAAAACACTTTAGAAAATATTATACATCATGGGAATAATTACACTATCTTTAATACTAATGTCTCAAGGTGTTAATAGTTGTGCAAGTATGACCTTAAGTTGTATACACTCGACGCCTTACAGCCATGGCCCCTTGCCACAGACACACTGATGCCGCTTGGAGTTCTTTACATTATAATCCAGTGTACCGTAATCACAGGCCCTCTACAGCAGCGTGACCCCACAACACCCTGCCTTGTGACATAAGTGCTTTATGGTGTCAGCAAGTCGAACCAACTAATGAGAAAGGCATTTGGGAGTGTTTTCCATGAGAGTGCTGCCCTACTGCCCCCTCTCCCTCCCCCCTCCTTCCCTTTTCCCTCCTCCCTCCTCCCTCCTCCCTCCTCCTTCCCTCCTCTCTCCTCCCCTCCTCCCCTCCTCCCTCCTCCCTCCTCCTTCCCTGTACAGCAACATCTTCTTCTTCTTTTCATATCCGCCACTTCATCATTCTCTTCCTTCCTTCCACCCAACACCCCCTCAAACCAATACTGTCTCACATCAACACCCCTCCTCCCCTCAACTTCCTCTCTTCCTCCTCCTAAACTTCCTCTCTTCCTCCTCCTCCTCAACTTCCTCTCTTCCTCCTCCTCCTCAACTTCCTCTCTTCCTCCTCCTCAACTTCCTATCTTCTCCTCTTCCTCAACTTCTTCTTCTTCTCTTCCCAACACAACAGAGACCAGTAAGCATCCTTCACCCAGCGATCTTCACCATCACCCCCCATCCCCCCATCCCCCCATCACCCCCATCCCCCCATCACCCCAACAGATGGCTCCACCAGATAGCGTCCTAACTATCACACTGCCTGGTGGACCAACACCACTAACTAATATTAACGACAGAATGGCTTAGTAATTGGGTGATTACCGCGTGTGATAATGTGAACGAGGCAAGTTGAGGAATTAGGATTAGAAGACAGTGTTGCCATAACTAAATTTGTAGAGCTTATGTGCCGGATACTAGTCATGCAGATTCCGCTCCTATATCCCCCTGTCATAAAGTGTAATATTGTAACAAACGGGTGTATGTCTGTCTGTCTGCCTGTCTGTCTGTCTGTCTGTCTGTCTCCCTCCCATGCCTGAGGTTAAAGATCCCGTTCACAATTGACTTAAATAACGACAGTAGATCCCTTCAAACATTAACCTTCACCAAACTTTCTTAATAATACTGTTAAAAAAAGATCACATATCGAAGGTTTTTATGAAAATTTAATGTGTAAAAACTTTTCAGATATTCATTAATTTTGCCGCCGCCGCCGCTGTGTTATTCCCATCACCGCCACTCTGCTATGTTAAGATAAAAGTGGGAGTGAACCTACCTCTTACCTCAGACAGCTTCAGTCTTACCCTAGCCGTAACACAGCTTCAGCCTTACCCTAGCCGTAACACATACAGCGTCAGTCTTACCCTAGCCGTAACACAGCTTCAGTCTTAACCCTAGCCGTAACACAGCTTCAGCCTTACCCTAGCCGTAACACATATAGCGTCAGTCTTACCCTAGCTGTAACACATACAGCGTCAGTCTTAACCCTAGCCGTAACACAGCTTCAGTCTTAACCCTAGCCGTAACACATACAGCGTCAGTCTTAACCCTAGCCGTAACACAGCTTCAGGCTTACCCTAGCCGTAACACAGCTTCAGTCTTACCCTAGCCATTACACAGCTTCAGTCTTGCCCTAGCCGTAACACAGCTTCAGCCTTACCCTAGCCGTAACACATACAGCGTCAGTCTTACCCTAGCCGTAACACATACAGCGTCAGTCTTAACCCTAGCCGTAACACAGCTTCAGTCTTAACCCTAGCCGTAACACATACAGCGTCAGTCTTAACCCTAGCCGTAACACAGCTTCAGGCTTACCCTAGCCGTGACACAGCTTCAGTCTTACCCTAGCCATTACACAGCTTCAGTCTTGCCCTAGCCGTAACACAGCTTCAGCCTAACCCTAGCCGAAACACATACAGCGTCAGTCTTAGCCCTAGCCGTAACACAGCTTCAGTCTAAACCCTAGCTGTAACACATACAGCGTCAGTCTTACCCTAGCCGTAACACAGCTTCAGTCTTAACCCTAGCCGTAACACAGCTTCAGCCTTACCCTAGCCGTAACACATATAGCGTCAGTCTTACCCTAGCTGTAACACATACAGCGTCAGTCTTAACCCTAGCCGTAACACAGCTTCAGTCTTAACCCTAGCCGTAACACATACAGCGTCAGTCTTAACCCTAGCCGTAACACAGCTTCAGGCTTACCCTAGCCGTAACACAGCTTCAGTCTTACCCTAGCCATTACACAGCTTCAGTCTTCCTAGCCGTAACACAGCTTCAGCCTTACCCTAGCCGTAACACATACAGCGTCAGTCTTACCCTAGCCGTAACACATACAGCGTCAGTCTTAACCCTAGCCGTAACACAGCTTCAGTCTTAACCCTAGCCGTAACACATACAGCGTCAGTCTTAACCCTAGCCGTAACACAGCTTCAGGCTTACCCTAGCCGTGACACAGCTTCAGTCTTACCCTAGCCATTACACAGCTTCAGTCTTGCCCTAGCCGTAACACAGCTTCAGCCTAACCCTAGCCGAAACACATACAGCGTCAGTCTTAGCCCTAGCCGTAACACAGCTTCAGTCTAAACCCTAGCCGTAACACATACAGCGTCAGTCTTACCCTAGCCGTAACACAGCTTCAGTCTTAACCCTAGCCGTAACACAGCTTCAGCCTTACCCTAGCCGTAACACATACAGCGTCAGTCTTAACCCTAGCCGTAACACAGCTTCAGTCTTAACCCTAGCCGTAACACATACAGCGTCAGTCTTAACCCTAGCCGTAACACAGCTTCAGGCTTACCCTAGCCGTAACACAGCTTCAGTCTTACCCTAGCCATTACACAGCTTCAGTCTTGCCCTAGCCGTAACACAGCTTCAGTCTTAACCCTAGCCGTAACACATACAGCGTCAGTCTTAACCCTAGCCGTAACACATACAGCGTCAGTCTTAACCCTAGCCGTAACACAGCTTCAGCCTTACCCTAGCCGTAGCACAGCTTCAGTCTTACCCTAGCCATTACACAGCTTCGGTCTTACCCTAGCCGTAACACAGCTTCAGTCTTACCCTAGCCGTAACACAGCGTCAGTCTTGCCCTAGCCGTAACACATACAGCGTCAGTCTTACCCTAGCCGTAACACAGCTTCAGCCTTACCCTAGCCGTAACACAGCTTCAGCCTTACCCTAGCCGTAACACACAGCGTCAGCCTTACCCTAGCCGTAACACATACAGCGTCAGTCTTACCCTAGCCGTAACACATACAGCGTCAGTCTTACCCTAGCCGTAACACAGCTTCAGCCTTACCCTAGCCGTAACACATACAGCGTCAGTCTTACCCTAGCCATTACACAACTTCAGTCTTACCCTAAGCGTAACACATACAGCGTCAGTCTTACCCTAGCCATTACACAGCTTCAGTCTTACCCTAGCCGTAACACAGCTTCAGCCTTACCCTAGCCGTAACACAGCTTCAGCCTTACCCTAGCCGTAACACAGCTTCAGCCTTACCCTAGCCGTAACACATACAGCGTCAGTCTTACCCTAGCCATAACACAGCTTCAGTCTTACCCTAGCCGTAACACAGCTTCAGCCTTACCCTAGCCGTAACACATACAGCGCCAGTCTTACCCTTGCCGTAACACAGCGTCAGTCTTACCCTTGCCGTAACACAGCGTCAGTCTTACCCTAGCCGTAACACAGCGTCAGTCTTACCCTAGCCTAGTCTCAATGTTACCAAACCACCCTGGCAGTCCTCCATCTATGTGTTACACCCCTGGCAGTCCTCCATCTATGTGTTACACCCCTGGCAGTCCTCCATCTATGTGTTCCACCCCTGGCAGTCCTCCATCTATGTGTTACACCCCTGGCAGTCCTCCATCTATGTGTTACACCCCCTGGCAGTCCTCCATCTATGTGTTACACCCCTGGCAGTCCTCCATCTATGTGTTACACCCCTGGCAGTCCTCCATCTATGTGTTCCACCCCTGTCAGTCCTCCATCTATGTGTTACACCCCTGGCAGTCCTCCATCTATGTGTTACACCCCTGGCAGTCTTCCATCTATGTGTTCCACCCCCTGACAGTCTTCCATCTATGTGTTCCACCCCTGGCAGTCCTCCATCTATGTGTTACACCCCTGGCAGTCATCCATCTATGTGTTACACCCCTGGCAGTCCTCCATCTATGTGTTCCACCCCTGTCAGTCCTCCATCTATGTGTTACACCCCTGGCAGTCCTCCATCTATGTGTTACACCCCTGGCAGTCCTCCATCTATGTGTTACACCCCTGGCAGTTGTCCATCTATGTGTTCCACCCCTGGCAGTCCTCCATCTATGTGTTCCACCCCTGGCAGTCCTCCATCTATGTGTTCCACCCCTGGCAGTCCTCCATCTATGTGTTTCACCCCTGGCAGTCATCCATCTATGTGTTACACCCCTGGCAGTCCTCCATCTATGTGTTACACCCCTGGCAGTCCTCAATATGTGTGTTACACCCCTGGCAGTCATCCATCTATGTGTTACACCCCTGGCAGTCCTCCATCTATGTGTTACACCCCTGGCAGTTGTCCATCTATGTGTTACACCCCTGGCAGTCCTCCATCTATGTGTTACACCCCTGGCAGTCGTCCATCTATGTGTTACACCCCTGGCAGTCCTCCATCCACTCCCTCTCGGTAGCTAACCATCTATATATTTTCTTCCCTACAGGCCAATATAATATGTGAAGACCCTGGCCAAGACTACTGTATAAGTATAGTTATTAGTTACCCTGTTTTTATTTATTTTTTTATCGAATCTCCTTTTTGCCATTCGTTTTTTGTTATGTCCTTTTTAACTCCTCTTTCTCCTTATTCTTCTTCATCTTCGTCGTCTTCTTTGCTTATTCATCTTTATCGTCCTCGCATGAGTAGTGGAGTATTGCATTTATTGTTGTTTGTCTGTAGATGTGATGTTTTTCTTTACGCTATATGTAAGGATTTGCACATATAATAATATACACATACTTTTTCTGCCTGTGAATTTTATATAATGTATGTATATATTTTTCCGCCTATGTATTTTATGAGTATACAGACTTCCACTTATGTATTTTTCCTGGTTTACAGTTGTTTTGCTTCTAACTTTGTCTCGCACAAGTTCTCCCGTTTATTAATGAAGGTGAAGAGTTAAGCACACCTGCTCAGTGTATGGTACTGAATATATTAGCGGGTTCTTGATACACACTTCTTATCTCCTCTCTCTTATCTCTACTTTATCTTAGAGTTGCTTATCATATCTTTCTCATTTGTATTTCATATATTTTGAGTATTTTTATGTCAATATTTTCTTGTTTATAATGTGGTTTTTAGCTGCCTGGGTGAGAGTAAATTTACCCAACTATATTTTTAAGCCCCTTCACAACACAGTGTTTTGGTGGACACGTCACCTGGAGGAGGTAGGGAGCAGCTCTCAGGTAAGTACTGTAGCTTAACAACTTATTATGGGACTCTAATGATGCCCAGGAATATAAATATGTTCTGTATACATTTTATTATGTGTATTATTTATATAGTGATCTCTGGAGGATTTATTTGAGAGATTTGCCGGATTACTCACTATCGTAAATTATGGCGGACACACTTATGACTGCTGCAACCGAACAAGTCTTTAAGAGGCTGCTAAGTTACTTGTTTAGGTTAGATTATGTTCGATAATTTTATGTTAGGTTAGCTTAGTTTGTGTTAGGTTAGCTTAGTTTGTATTAGGTTAGTTAGGGCTGTGTTAAGTTAGGTGAGTTAGATGAGTTTAAGTTAGGTTAGGTTAATTATATCCTCTGATTATACTCACATGGTTAAAGAGGTGAATGAGACAAGACGCATCATTGTTTACTCACAGTCACAGTGGTTGACAATATTACCAGCAGGCGAGATAGTGGGGCGAGATTATCCCATATAACACGAGATCAAGTGAACTGTTAGCCTCGGATCAATTGCTTAAAGGCGTCGGGTTGGGAAGCAAATCAATAGTGTCGTGGGTGGTGCTGGTGAGTGAAAAGGCCAAAAAATAAATACAAATCACGAGTAAACGAGTAAATTACCCCCAAAAATAAATAAAAGCACGAGTAAATTACCTGGATTATTTGCTTGAAGGTATCATATTTTGGTAACAGGTTAATTACGTTGTGTGGTAAAATTTAATGTCTGAAGGTGTTTAGTGTGGTTAATGTCGTGGGAAAGGTCAGTAAAGGGTAAATGATATAACATTGGTTGGAGTATCTTCTATTGGCTAAGAAAATACTGAGTGAGTGTTTGTGGTGAGGAAAGAGTGGTGTGGTGTGGGTGGGTCAGGCCGAAGGTGGAGGAGGATGGTGGCTGTATTTGACCACGAGATGAACTGTAGACCGAGGAAAACATTACTTAAGAGATTGTGTTTGAAAAGGAAGAGATTTGAGAAGACCTTGTGTATGTGTAGAGGAGAAAGATGACATAGTAAACACCGTAATCAAATAAAAAAATAAAAAATCGATTGTCTACCATAAAAGACAATTATAGTTCGTAAAATAAACTCAAATTCATTGGAAAATATTTGTAATTGGACTAAAAATTTTTACATATGATTCATAGTGTTCGTGTGTGTGTTAGGAGGAAGAATCGATTTAAAGAGACAGGTGTATTTTGAGTTCTAACTCTTCTACAGGTGTGCGAGAGGTGTGTTGTAAGATGTGTGTGAGGAAATAGCTACTCAAGATGAGCTTTTGCGGAGGAAAACATCAGAGAGAGAGATTGCTGGGGAAGATAGAAAAACTACCTTAGAGGGAAATTAATTTTTAAAGGAACTTACTGTTTATGGATGACGTAATGGGAATGTTAACCTGGTGTTGTGAAATTGTATAATATTATGTTTGCAGCAAATTGTTAATGTTATTTTTAGATTTTGTTAATTATGTTTGGAAGAAATAACTAGAATCTCATTTATTTCCGGAAATTATAAGAAAATGGATTTATTTCCCTGACAAAATTGAGAGGCCATATCAATTAGTTTTGATGATAAAGTTAAGGAAATGAGGCAGTATTGTGGATAGAGCCATTGTATCAACACTGTCCTGCCGGGTGCTGAGAGAGGCAGGTGGAGGAGGGGATGGAGCGAGAGGAGGCGGTGGAGAGGGCTGGTGGTGGAGATGGTGAGAGGGTGGGGTAGCAGGTGGTAGAGAGGGGGCAGGTAGTGGAGTGGGAGGGGGCAGGTGATGATGGAGAGGGAGGGGGCGGGTGGTGATGGAGGGGGCAGGTGGTGGAGTGGGAGGGGGCGGGTGGTGATGGAGGGGGCAGGTTGTGGTGGAGAGGAAGGGGCAGGTGGTCCTCTCTGCGCTGGAACATCAGCCGGTGCGATACAGAGTTGCTAATCGAAATTCTGGCAGTAATATGAGGAACAAACAGTGGTGCGGAGGTTAGTGGTGCGGAGGTTAGTGGTGCCGAGGATAGTGGTGCGGAGGTTAGTGGTGCCGAGGTTAGTGGTGCGGAGTTTAGTGGTGCGGAGTTTAGTGGTGCCGAGGATAGTGGTGCCGAGGTTAGTGGTGCCGAGGTTAGTGGTGCGGAGTTTAGTGGTGCGGAGGTTAGTGGTGCCGAGGATAGTGGTGCCGAGGTTTGTGGTGCGGAGGTTAGTGGTGCGGAGGCTAGTGGGGTTTGTGGTAGTAGTTGTGATAGTGTGTCAGTCACCGCCGGTAATGGTATTACTGATGACACTACAGTATGATGGCACTTTGAGTGATCGGGGGAATAGATGCTCCCTGTGCACGCCGACGCCACTTACTGTATCTGAACAAGTTCTTCTACTCTTCCTTTTCCTCCTCCTTCTTTTCCTCCTCTCCCTCATATTCCTCCTCTAGCTCCTCTTCCTTTTCCTTCTCCTCATTCTCTTCCTTCTCCTCTTCCTCCTCCTCTTCTTCATCCTCTTCCTTCTCCTCTTGCTTCTCCTCTTTCTCCTCCTCATGCTTCTCCTTTTTCTCCTCCTATTCCTCCTTCCTCCTCGTCCTCCTGCTATCACCATCTCTTTATAGCTACGTCTTCTATTCATTTCTTATATAGTCCCGTTCGCCCTCCTCCTCGGCCCAATAATCAGGACCGGAAGTTCTTCAGCTCCCACTTTCCGACGAAACACAAAAGAAAGTGATACATTGTGTTAATCTTCTGCTTACCTGGTGAAGGGGGAACTCGTAGAGGCCAGGGATGAAGGGAAGGGGGGAGAGAAGGGGCGGCGCTGATCTATTAAGGTAAGTGCTGATCTAGAAAGGGGGAAAGGTTAGAAGGGAGGTGGAGAGCTAATTCTAGAGGGGGGTGCTGATTCTAGAGGGGGTGCTGATTCTAGAGGGTTGTGCTGATTTTAGAGGGTTGTGCTGATTCTAGAGGGTTTTGCTGATTCTAGAGTAGGTTGCTGATCCAGGAGGGAAGAAGTTATAGGATAGAGGGAATGTTGATCCAAGGGGGGGGGGGCGGCCGTCTGGTCCTGCTAGGTGTAACATCACACAACCAAATACTGTACTGCAGAACATGACGTAATGATGATGAAACATTATTTTGTGACAATAATCAAATATATATATATATATATATATATATATATATATATATATATATATATATATATATATATATATATATATATATATATATATAAATCAGACTCACAATCGTAACTTTATTTTATTTTGACAGTTGTTGTGAGTAAATAGCTGTGTTATGGCAGGTTTATGGATGTATTAGAGGAATTTTATAAATAACAAATGAAATAAATATGATTTTCTCTTGGTGGTGAAAATCGTATAAAGGTTCAACATATTAGCAACACTCGGCGGACTGATAAATGAGAAAACATTATTTGATATATTTGTGTTACTAGAACAACAGATCACTTTATAAAACTGAAAATTCTGACCCTGATCTACAAGGTCCACCTCCCAAGGGTACGCACAGAAAGAAAGCAGTTTACCAGCTTGCTGGCTACCAGCGCCGAGTCAGCACTGGTTGGTGGACACAAAGAATGCAGGTTTACCAGCGAGTTGTGGTACAGCTGTCCTACAGTGAACATGTCAAGCTCATCGTCTGACGAAGATTTTCTTTTGGTCGACAGTGTTCATGCAAAAAATTCAAAGGAAAAAAAAAGGAATTTATGAAATCAATCGACGTAGAGAACATTACGGTGAATATCACCATCTCTTTACGGAACTCAAAAGGGACCCAAGTGGGTTTTTCAGTACACAAGAATGACATGGGACACTTTCAACTACATTTTGAAGAAGGTGGAACATCGTTTGACGAAAAAATGGTGTAGTATTATAGTAAAGCCTTAACTGCCCCCCATTTTTTTTTACTTACCATCACAGTTCATTTCCTTGCTGATTTCAGCTCTGCATTTATCAACATTATTTCTGTTTGCTTGCAGTTTGCTACTTTTGTCCCTCACTGCAGGTCTCTTAAATACACACGATAACAACACCTCGACATCCATGTTGCAATGCCTCCACACTCCACAGCCTGCACGTCTACCCGCGCAGGCAAGCGTGAAAAGAATTGTTTCTTCATTCCGGTAAACTTGTAGGCGCGGGATGCCAGCGCCGACAAGCTTTAACCTGCTTCTACTGTGTGCGGCCGCACTCGATAGCCTGGTCATATTCATGGCGCTTCTCGGCGCTGGTAACCAGCAAGCTGGTAAACTGCTTTCTTTTTGTGCGTACCCTTATGAAAGCTCCTGTTTATCATTTTGTTAATCTTGTTCTGTAGGCGAGCAGCAAAATAGGTCCTACCTCTTTTCGTAACTTAAAACACACAAACAATAGCTTATGAAGATGGTGACTATAGAGCCACTATAATGACCACAGTACTAAACAATATTAATGTTATCTTACCACAAGTGAAGCGTGCGGTAATGTAGAGATTATTTTATTCTTGTGATCACTGGAGCTGCTGTAACTATTCCTGGTCCTTTTGGCAAGTAAGAGGTTTGCTCTTCCCAGATCTGTGCAAAGGTTACCTCGGATGGTGAGAGCTTCCAGGGCAGGGAAGTGTGAGCGGCTCGAATGAATTACCACCCAGAGAGAGGTACCAGAGTAGTCTCACCAGGAGAAAGCAAAGAGCTGTTTTCCCTGAAAGAGAAAGTGGATGCAGTGTTATGAGTGAGGAAGAGAGGTCGCCTGTGAGCTCCTGGAAGAGACTGAGAGCTTTAGTCTCCATAAACTTGGGGTCTCGTGTCTCTCATTCACAGGAGGAAAGTCGTACACAAAATCCCTGAATTTATTTTGCCAGTTTTAAGAAATAAGATAAATCTTGCTCGTCGTGGCGTCTCGTGCTGCCCCAGTGCCACCTACCGGAGGAATTTGTGATCTTCTTCATCGTCTGTTCACCCTGCTGCCTCCACGACTACCCATACTCTGACAGCTTCTGCTAGTATACTATGATCTACTTCTGTGGCTGATACCACCACCACCACCACCACTACTACTACTACTACTACTACTACTACTACTACTACTACTACTACTACTACTACTACTACTACTTTTTTTTTTTTTTAAACGTGGCCTCCAGCCTCCCCCAATAGCCACACCTTCGCCACCATTTATTTACCTTAATATTAAATATCCTAATACATAAGAAGCTATCCTATCTGTGTTAAATTAGTTGAGCCGCAGATCCATGCGGCATTCAGTGACTGTAGCCTCATAGTCAATATCTGCAGCAGTTGTCGGAGTAGGGGCAGAAGCTCTCGTTCCCCTGAGGCAGAGCAAAGCCGACCGAAGGAGAGAGAAGGACAGTAGACATCTCATCCAGGCTGTGACATAACTTCTGGGCTGCTGCTTCTGTTCGGAGATCAACTCCGCGAGTCTGGCGTAGAAACATCTTGCACATGGGCCCATCCCACCAGAGGTTGTGAACACTAGAGGAATGAAGCTGCCTTGATCAACATTTTGAATTCTCTCCCCATATGCCCTTCTCTTGTCGTTCTCGTTCCTCCTATGCGCAGCATCGAGAGCTAGGTTACGGTGACAAGCGGCCATGGGATCAAAAATCCTGATGTCGAAGAAAGCTCGCTGTCCCCGCGTCCAGAATCCTCGAGCACTGACGTCCACACGGGCTTCGTTAGATGTGTTTGAAGTCCTGTGTTGGAGGATCTCGCCATCCAGTGGAAGGAGGGTCGGTTCTACCATGACGTCCCGGCAGATTTCCTTCAACATATTTGCTGTGAGATCCCTTACCTCGTCATGCCTCATGCATATGAAGCCCCCCTTCTTGCAAACCATGGCGTGATCGCCATCATAGGAATAGCCACACACGCATTGGGAGGGCAAACCATCTACTGGCCAACCGTACCTTAGAGCAATGGCATCTGTAAATTCTTGTTTGTTAAGGCTGAAACCATTTGCCCTTATCGGTAACGTAGTTAACCAGTTCGAGGCGCCCACCTCCTGCGCTATAGCTACTTTTTTTGTCAACTTTTCTGGAACCTGCAGCAATAGTTGCTGCAACATGTCGTTTTGGCAGTGCTGCCGATCTGTTGTAATGGACCTACGGATCTTATTAACTTCGCTGGTGTCCACTTCCCCTGTTGCATTCTGGGCTATTATGTGGTCAGTGAGGGCTGCCGTGAGCTTAAGTGAATTTTGATGTTCAGAGTCAGCAATCTCCTCTGGATTAGTTAGTCCCATCCCTCCCAGTCTTGGTGGAAGTGCAAGAAGTGTTCTTTCTACTGGGGTTAAGTCGTGGTGTTTCACTAGTGTGGGAATGAGCTTGACACTGATTGCTTCTTCCAAAGGGTGGAGGAGGGGTCGGATCTCAGGGATGGTACGCAACAGGTAGTTCCAACGATGCTTGACTCCATGTGTGAATGCTGCAAAGGCCGCATGTGGCTCTGTGTTAGCAATCTCCGATAGAGCATGGATTTCGCTAACCCACTCATTCACCTTTCCCCCTACGTACTGGGTCTTGAAGTCCGTAGTGCCAATTACTGCGCCTAGATGTCTTTGGCCGTCCTTAGTTATTTTGACCTCACTTTCGCCGAAAACCTCCACAGCCCGATCATAATGATCTGGCTTCACGATGAGGAAGGATTTGTTGGCGTTTGGGTGGTACCCTATTTGTGGACCTCGCGATGTTACCAGGTCCCACCACTTTTTGATGTCCTCCACTTTTCCTGCTCCTGTGAGGTCATCAGCATATGCCACTTGTTTGACCCCAGTTGTTTCATACTTTATTTCTTGTTGGAGCACTGATAGGCCTATTGCATACATTGCCATTGCAACGGGGTCCCCCTGTGTTGTTCCCTCGGTCGACTGTAGGATGGTATCACCTCGTAGAGCCTTGTTGTTTACTATGTAGAGGTCTGAAGGATTCCTATACGAATTTTCAACATACATCGCAAAGCTAGGACACTTGATCTTGATGTTGTGCAGTGCCGCCTTGCGGTTAAGTATGTTGAATGCGTTTGAAGCATCCACCAGGAGAACGGCCTCACAATCACGCTGCTCAAATATCAATCTCATGGCGTGAATGGCCGCCTCCCCACCAGCCTGGTGGCCAGCACACACTTGTAGGTTCCCTGCTGCTGCCCTGACATCATCCTTTACCACCTCCATTATACACTTTCCGATGATCCGCCTTAGCACTTCCCCCACCCCTATAGGTCTACATCCTGGTTTCTTTTCCAGAGGAATAAGGCGGCAGGCCGTCAGAGCCTGGAGGTGATGGCAGCAGGAGGATGCAAGCTTTCTTGCAAGGGTGGCAATGGCAGTGCAGAGATCGCTTGCTACAGGGCCAAACTTGTTTGTGCTGAGGATGACTCTCCAACCGTTTGCATCCAGACCTGAAGGGCCGGCTCCTCCTCGAGTCTTCAGTGCCTTTTTCCACACCATCTCTCCTGTTATTTTCTCGAACAGGACAGCATTTGGTGGGATATAGGCACCCTGGAGCCTGATGCCTTCATCTTCGCTTGCAGGGGGATGTTTCTCTTTCAATAGTCTTAATGTCTCTCTGTTTATTGGCATCACCCCACCGGAGGATTCCTGTGTGAGAGATCTTACCGCGAGAGACACTTTTCCCACACGCATTTTGTTTCCAAATTTTCTTGCCACGTCATCGGTGTTTTGCTTTCCGTCACCCGTAGATTTTAGTCTCTCCTGCAGTGTTCTTGCTTCACGTAGGAGATCATCTAGGGCCCCAGTCTGCCACATTGTCAATCTTCTCTTCATTGCTGCCACATTTTCTTTGTGCTTAGCCTTTGTGTGTGTCCTCTGACAAAATAGATGTGGTATTATTGCCAGTATTTGAAGAGCTAGGGGGGCGAGGAAGCGGTCCTGAGTGTAATCAGTCATGAAGCGAGTCATCTCCCGAATCATTTCTTTGGTGGCCGCACACTTGGGTGGTTCAAATAAGTTGGCGGGCGACGACTTGACAATTTCTGAGTAGGTTTCTTTGACCCATACGCCTGCATTTTCCATCGACATGCCATTCCACTGAGGCGGCTGTCTCTCATTCTCCTCTTGGACACCTGCTACTGAGGGAGCAGCATTTATTAGTACTACATTTTCGGGTTGAGTAGACTCACTGCTATCATTTCGGATATCATCGGGTAGTTGGGTCCCGGCGATATCCACTGTGGCCACCTGTGTCGGCTCCCTGCGACGTGGGTTCCGACACTGGTCTAGCTTCCTGCAATCCACACATGGTCGGTTGTTTCTCGCACAGACACAATTTGTGCAGTTTTGGTTCGGGCTAGCACAGACGCAGCAAGGAATGTTACCAGGCATAGTGAACAGCACCTTGGGCGACGGTATCGTCCGCCTCCGAACATCTGATTTAGTCCCAGGCACAGGATTATACTGGTTCTTATGAGGGAAGGGCGGAGAGGTGACAAGCTGGACTGCTGTGTCCAGGTAGTAGGGGCATACGTGCGCGCGTGGGTGTGTAGGCTACCCCCTCTTATAGCGACCATCCATACGTCAGAATGATACACTTTGGACAAGAGTTTGTCACACCAAGCACTTGTTTATATATCCTTGGCACAGATAACCACCATTTATATGGTCTCACTGGTGTAATATCAGTTATGTATACTCACTTGGTTCGTCCTGACCCTACATTAAGTGTCCGTTACTATGGTGGGGGTGGGGGCGACCGCATGGGCAACACACTCGGCCCCATAGGGGCGATAGTCTCGGGACCACCCCTGTCAAAGTAGGCCTAACGACACTGACCTTGGCGCCGAGCCTCCTCATTATCCCACCATCCGACCCAGCACAGGTCACCACTCACTTGGAGAACGCCGGTGAACACACGGAATATTTACAATTTATGCCGTAAGGGATGAGAAGAAACCTTGGGTGGCAATGCTTTAGGTGACATCCGATATTCACTACTACTACTACTACTAATACTACTAATACTACTACTTACTAACACTATGACGTCTACACAGTCTTAGAAAAAACCGTATAAATTATCTCTCTCTCTCGGCTTGATCATATTCGTCTTCACTTGGTTCTGTTCACGCCCAAAATTCCCAGAGTTTAACCTCCATCTCGAAGCGGTAACGAAGTCCAGTATTTTCCAGGCAAAAAATAAGAGTGAGACTTCAATACACGGAAAGAAAACAAACTACACTGAACTGTCCATTAACCACGAGGGCTGCTGCGGCTTTCACCAAGAGAGGGAACTTTTACCCCGGGAGAGAAAACACTTTTCCTCCCGTTTGAGTTTCCGCTGGCTTTCACAGAGAGAGAGAGAGAGAGAGAGAGAGAGAGAGAGAGAGAGAGAGAGAGAGAGAGAGAGAGTGTGTGTGTGTGGGGCTTTGGCCCTTAGGAGAGCTCCCTCTGGCTTTGACTGAGAGAAGGCTACAACTTTATAGAGAAAAAATAAAGAAAGGGGGAAACCTTCTCTTCGACGAGTGACGGGAGGTGACCTACTTTTCTCTGGTGAAGGAAAATTAACTCTCTCTCTCTCTCGCGGAAAAGAAGAGACCAACCCGTTTTCTCTGGTGTACGAAAGATCAGTTTTAGTTTTCTGTTGTGTTAAATAATGACCCGTTTTCTGTGGTTTTATAAAGAAATTCGAGGAGAGTCATTTATTTATTTTAGTAATGGAAGAATACAAATTTATTTTATTAGGAAATGGGTGTTCTGTTTTCTCTGGCCCAGGAGATGTGAGAGGATTGGCCCCATTTTCTGTGATGCAAGAAGATGAAAACCACACTTTTAATGGGAGCCAAAAGTTATCCTAATTCCTTGTTGCAGTTGACTCATTTTCAGCATTGTGGGAAGCATCAGCCACTCTTTTGTTGTAGGGAAGAGTAATCCATTTTCTGTGGTGCAGGAAACACTTGCTTGTTTACTCGAATGGAAGAAACACGAAACCACTTTTCTAAGGAGTTAATGAAAGCCCTACTTGTTTTATCTGCTTCAGGAAAGTGACTCGTTTGCTTTAGTTTCTGTAAGAGTGAACTGTTTATTCTAGTGTTGGCTGGAGAGAGTCACCACGGTAAATGTGTGTGTAAAAGCCGGAGTTGGGGTTGGTGGGAGTGAAGTTGATTTTCAGCTAGGAGGGAGTGGGGGGGGAAGGAAAGAGGGAGGGAGGATTACACCTTTCAACGATGGAGGAGGAGGAGGAGGGGCTTTCTTTGTAATAAATAATTAGACTGTGTGAAAGGGTAAATATATTCTCTATATGCTCAATGTTTGATTAGGCCTCCCAAAATTTAACACACTTGGTACGTTCAAAATAAATTACAGCAATCATTATGTAGTTATTTCTTATACAAATTATTCGGAAATCACTCGATCCCTAATTAAAAAAAATAATTATTTGTATACGTGAGTGATGGTCTTGCTTCTGGCCATTTCTCATCAGGCGGGAACTGACTAATGACAAAGAATGAAAATCAGATTAAAAAATAAATAAATAAATAACTACAAACACGAGAAAAAATATATACATTTGGCCTCTACCACTGTATGTGTGTGAATAGAAATGACTAAATAATGAGAAAAAAATTAAGAAGAAAAATAAACATGCCCGAGGAAAAGTTACGACACATTTTTCTTCTGATCAAGAAAAATTCCTGAGGGACCAAGAAAGACAGCGAGACAGGGAGCAATGGAGGGGGAAGTTTGAGATGGTGGGCCCAGGGAGGTGGAGGAGACCCAGGGACATGGAGGAAACCCTGGGAGATGAAGGAAACCCTGGGAGATGGAGGAAACCCTGGGAGATGGAGGAGACCCTGGGAGATTGAGGGCCCAGGGGGATGTAAGGTGAAGGAGGAGACCGAGAGAGGAGAACGAGAGGGAGAGGAGAAAAGGGTTACAGGGTGTGGAAAATGGCAAAGGAGAAGGAAGGACGTGAGCGAGAGAGATTTCAAGTACTTCGATAAAGTGGAGGTCGTGTGGGAGTGTGGGAGGAAGAGGAGGTCGTGTGGGAGGAAGAGGTCTTGTGGGAGGAAGAGGTCTTGTGGGAGTGTGGGAAGAGGAGGTAATGTGGGAAGAGGATGTCGTGTGGGAGAAAGAAACCGTGACAAAGTGAGACGGATTAAGTGTGTGTAAGGAGTCAATGCCTCAACTCTCTCTCTCTCTCTCTCTCTCTCTCTCTCTCTCTCTCTCTCTCTCTCTCTCTCTCAATTTTTTCCCCTATAAGTTGTTGTCTTGTTTGTCCAGCATAGAAACTAAGACTTTATAAGACGGTGCTCAAAGACCGTATGTTGCGAGGTCCCCGGGATACATTATAGCAATATTCAGCCTCCTGTTTCTTTTCTTTATCAGCCGTTAGTAAGGGAAGAGTCTTTATGGTATTGGTGCCATGAGGACATAGATGGTAACGAGTAGTGTTAGCGGTGGGCGGGAGGGGGTAATAACGCGCCGCGAACGTCAGTAAAAACAAATGACTGTCGTTCGTGGTGTGCTGACGTCATAGCCATTTGTCAGTAGGTAAATAAAGGTGGCCAACTGTTCCACTCTTAAACCGAGTTGATACACACCTTAGTCTCTACTCCAGGGAGCGTTTCTTATGGCGTTTTCATGTTGTGTTTCTGAATGACAGACCTTCATTCATACCAGGTCAGTAAAGATTAAACCCCGTTCTTGGTATACTTTGTCGTCACACTTAAGTCACTGACGTCACAAGTAGTTGATGTCGTCACTCGCTCTGCCGGTCGTCACACACAAAACACTACGTCATAGAAAGTGTACGTGATCATGCTTAGTCCCTGACATCAAGCGTAGTGTATCGTCACAGTCACTGACGTAACAGGTCATGGAGGTCATGGATCAGTTACGTGACGTTACTGCTAACAGAAAAAACAATGACGTCAGGGTTGACGCCCTATTGTATACTGTAACCAGTGACACTACCTTGTGATGACGTCACAGTGTTGAAGCTCTGTTGTTTACTGCAACCAGTGACGACACTACCTTGTGATGACGTCACAGTGTTGAAGCTCTGTTGTTTACTGCAACCAGTGACGACACTACCTTGTGATGACGTCACAGGATGACGCCATGTTGATTTTTTACCTATGATGACTCTAAATGCTGTTGATGTCACTAGAAATATTCTTCCGGATAACTTTACAATAAATTACATACATATGATGTCACAGTCGCATTGCTGGTAACGTCACTAGTGCTGACGAACCATGCTGACGTCACAAGTGCTTACGATCCACTCTGACATCACAAGTGTTGACGAACCATGTTGTTGTCACAGTACAACATACCTCAGGCGTTACATGTTATACTATGATGCATTGCGTAGGCGTTACAAGTGCTGGTGACGTCACAGATATTGACACTTTCATTGGTGTTGTGCGAGTAACATAAAGCTTTCTCACCTCCACCAACACCCGGCGTTGAGGAATAAAGAAGTAGAATTAGTGGCGGGAGTACAGGTGGGGGAGAGCATCACCTTTAATTAAGGACGAGAGAGAGAGAGAGAGAGAGAGAGAGAGAGAGAGAGAGAGAGAGAGATTGATTGATTTAAGGGGAAGTGGTCACACACACACACACAATTGGTGAGTTATCGCCCCCTGTCTGTGTGAATTAAGTTTTGCAATGTAATCTAGACTCTTATCACACATGGGAGTGAATGGGACGCCCTGCCTGAGTCGGGAAACAGGAAGACAAGACAGACACGACCACATGAAGCAAGTCTTTACTCCCTGTGGTAAAGACGAGTTACTCACAACACTCCTCTTCAAGGAAAATATTTTGTCTACGTCACTTTAAGCTGCTATAACTTGATCATCTTTGACACATCACACCCCACCCTCACACCACCCTCACACCAATATCATCACCCTCACACCACCCTCACACCAACATCATCACCCTCACACCACCCTCACACCACCCTCACACCAATATCATCACCCTCACACCACCCTCACACCAACATCATCACCCTCACACCACCCTCACACCACCCTCACACCAATATCATCACCCTCACACCACCCTCACACCAATATCATCACCCTCACACCACCCTCACACCAACATCATCACCCTCACACCACCCTCACACCAAAATCATCACCCTCACACCACCCTCACACCAAAATCATCACCCTCACACCACCCTCACACCAACATCATCACCCTCACACCACCCTCACACCAACATCATCACCCTCACACCACCCTCACACCAAAATCATCACCCTCACACCACCCTCACACCAAAATCATCACCCTCACACCACCCTCACACCAACATCATCACCCTCACACCACCCTCACACCAACATCATCACCCTCACACCACCCTCACACCAACATCATCACCTTCACACCACCCTCACACCAACATCATCACCCTCACACCACCCTCACACCAATATCATCACCCTCACACCACCCTCACACCAATATCATCACCCTCACACCACCCTCACACCAACATCATCACCCTCACAGGCTCACACCAACATCATCACCCTCACACCACCCTCACACCAGTATCATCACCCTCACACCACCCTCACACCAACATCATCACCCTCACACCACCCTCACACCAACATCATCACCCTCACACCACCCTCACACCAACATCATCACCCTCACACCACCCTCACACCAAAATCATCACCCTCACACCACCCTCACACCAACATCATCACCCTCACACCACCCTCACACCAATATCATCACCCTCACACCACCCTCACACCAACATCATCACCCTCACACCACCCTCACACCAAAATCATCACCCTCACACCACCCTCACACCAACATCATCACCCTCACACCACCCTCACACCAATCATCACCTCACACCACCTCACACCATAATCATCACCCTCACACCACCCTCACACCAACATCATCACCCTCACACCACCCTCACACCAACATCATCACCCTCACACCACCCTCACACCAAAATCATCACCCTCACACCACCCTCACACCAAAATCATCACCCTCACACCACCCTCACACCAATATCATCACCCTCACACCACCCTCACACCAATATCATCACCCTCACACCACCCTCACACCAACATCATCACCCTCACACCACCCCCACACCAAAATCATCACCCTCACACCACCCTCACACCAATATCATCACCCTCACACCACCCTCACACCAATATCATCACCCTCACACCACCCTCACACCAACATCATCACCCTCACACCAATATCATCACCCTCACACCACCCTCACACCAACATCATCACCCTCACACCACCTTCACACCAATATCATCACCCTCACACCACCCTCACACCAACATCATCACCCTCACACCACCATCATCACCCTCACACCACCCTCACACCACCATCATCACCCTCACAGGCTCACACCACCCTCACACCATCATCATCACCCCCACACCACAACCACACTCGCTTCATGATACTGTACTCACAATACAAGCACACTCACATCTTCCCACTCATACTCACGCCCCACTCACTCACACTCACATCATCACACTCAAAAAAAATACTAGTGAGCGCCACCTCACACTGCTAATGACACATACATAACATGATCCTAACATTACCTCAAGAAAACATACTCTGCCACCATCACACCCAGACTCTCTCTCTCTCTCTCTCTCTCTCTCTCTCTCTCTCTCTCTCTCTCTCATACATTTTCAACTGATGTTTGGCTCAAGTTTCTATCACTGTCAACAAGGTTCCTCTCCACAATCACTCCGGTAAACCAAGTCCAAACAACGCAGACAAAGGGAATTGATATGACTCGTATTTAAATATGTCACAGGGGCGGTCTTATTCCTCTGACTAGCCTTTCTACAGCGGCCATCTTTCTACAGCGGCCATCTTTCTACAGCGGCCATCTTTCTACAGCGACCACCTTGACCCTCACCTTGGTTACCTGACGCTGTTAAGGGAGCGTATACCTTTAAAGGGGGACAGTGAGTGATTGACAGCCAGGGAAACTGTGTGATAACCTTTCACTGTCTTGACTGAATGACTGACACACCAGTTATTACGCCACCAACTTCACCACCACCATTACCACCACTACCACCACCATCACTACCACTATCACCACTACCACCACCATCAACCACCACCAATATCACCACCACGCAGATGAAACTCGACATGAAGACCCCCCCCCCCCCCCCCCCCGTCTTCCATTAGTGCAGAGGCTGAATTTAAGAACATGTCCATTAATATCGTGTTGGTTGGAGGGGGGAGGGGGATGTAGTGGTGCAAAACCCATGATGGATGGGTGTAAATACTTCTCCTGAGCTGGTGTTTATCGGTCTTTCTTTCTCATACACCACCAGACGTACAGCTGATAAATGAAGGGAGTCTGTGCGTGTTTGTGCGTGTGTGTCAGTAATTCCTAGAGTAATGTTATCCCGCGACATCGTGTTTTAATGGTTCAAACTCTGCTCCTGTTATTGAAGGCTTTAGCAATGTTTATGTGCTGGTGATCTACAGTAAGTAAGGCAGTGTGTGTTTGTTGGCGGCCTATACCACCCATTGTTTACCTCTCGGGGGCTCCGTGTCTTGTAGGTTGTTGGATTGAGCAATATGTTTCCGAGTCATAGACGATGGTTTGTGTATGACAGAGAAACATGGCGTGAGTTGACCCAGCGGATGTGGCAAGTACAGTCCACCAGATGCTGCCCCCTCCCCACCACTAGTACACCAGATGCTGTCCCCTCCCCACCACTAGTACACCAGATGCTGTCCCCTCCCCACCACTAGTACACCAGATGCTGCTCTCCCCTCCCCACCACTAGTACACCAGATGCTGCCCCCTCCCCACCACTAGTACACCAGACGCTGTCCCCTCCCCACCACTAGTACACCAGATGCTGTCCCCTCCCCACCACTAGTACACCAGATGCTGCTCTCCCCTCCCCACCACTAGTACACCAGATGCTGCCCCCTCCCCACCACTAGTACACCAGATGCTGTCCCCTCCCCACCACTAGTACACCAGATGCTGCTCCCCCCCTCCCCACCACTAGTACACCAGATGCTGCTCCCCCCTCCCCACCACTAGTACACCAGATGCTGTCCCCTCCCCACCACTAGTACACCAGATGCTGTCCCCTCCCCACCACTAGTACACCAGAAGCTGTCCCCTCCCCACCACTAGTACACCAGATGCTGTCCCCTCCCCACCACTAGTACACCAGACGCTGTCCCCTCCCCACCATAGTACACCAGACGCTGTCCCCTCCCCACCACTAGTACACCAGAAGCTGTCCCCTCCCCACCACTAGTACACCAGACGCTGTCCCCTCCCCACCACTAGTACACCAGACGCTGTCCCCTCCCCACCACTAGTACACCAGACGCTGTCCCCTCCCCACCACTAGTACACCAGATGCTGGCCCCCCCCTCCCCACCACTAGTACACCAGATGCTGTCCCCTCCCCACCACTAGTACACCAGATGCTGCCCCCCCCCTCCACCACTAGTACACCAGATGCTGTCCCCTCCCCACCACTAGTACACCAGATGCTGCTCCCCCCCCTTCCCCACCACCTCTTCAGCTTCTACAATCCGATGGGACTATGGTACCTGCTAGTAGCGTCATGACCACAGTCACCAGCTCTCTGACGCAGCCAACTATGACTACGAGGTTAGCCACGATGACATCAGTAGTGCAGCGGCGGACGCTCCTCCTCGCTGACAGTAACTCACTTTGATCTTGGGAACATCACAGCGCTAGAGCACTTCATTGTACTTAATATTGATGTGATATTGACCGTTTCAACAAACATTTCAAATTTCTATCAACTATGTTTCAAATACTTCGGTTGAAAAATTAATTAAGAAAAATGGCGGTCGTTGTTCTTATTGAGCAAACGAAAATTAGTGTTTTGTCATACACGAACACAGTTTCCGGCAGTCGTATGTTTTTCTTAAAGATAATAACCACAGTGTAAGATGCAGATACGTGTAGAAGGCCATGGTGGCGATATGCACAGTAGGGGGCAGGGAAAAAACACTTTTATTTGAGTTGCAGGCTGCACTTTTCAGGCATCGTTTGTATGGCTGTAACAAACACCTGTGCAAAAGTTCATGCCATTTCATGCATACTTACCCTGCCGCATCGCGAACGACTTTTTGTCTACTTTTAGTGTATACCAAAAATTAGGTGTCATTTAATGTTTTCCAGGATAATGATAAATTTTACATGGGTGACATCGATTTAATTCACATGTTATTTTACAGGTACACCGTATAGAAAATCATTACAAGTTCATATTGAAATTCTTTTTTGTGCGGAACCTTGGCATCATTTTCCTGGACAATAATCTTTGCCTAATATATCCATCTCTCGATTCGTATCCCGTCACTTCAGTGCAAGCTTCAGTCATCACTTTTATGCCTCTCTCGACCGCCTGAGTGCTGCTTGGCCACTTGGGCACCACTAATGGTGTCTCAAGAATGTCATTAACCTGTAGATTTGACAGAGAAGCAATGTAAGGAGGCTCAGTCTTGAGTTCATTCCTCCAGTTAATCATGGAATGATAGTTTTTTGCTTGCCACTTTAGTTTCGGGGTCACCACCTTTCTCATGTTGACTACAGGAGGCACATCCTCATTCCCATCTCCATCTTTACCCTCCTCATCAGTATAGTTTAACAAATTCTCGTCAACAGCAGCATCAGAATCTTCCTCCTCCTCTTCAGATCTGCCAGTGCATTCTTCCTTTTGCTGATTCTCCTCTCTAATTTTTCTTATCATTGAGACAGCTTTTTCTCTAACAGTCATGTCCTCATCTGCACACATACCAAGAAGAAGTTCATCTGTGTGGGCGAAGTATGCATTTCTCTGGACAGCCTTCTTCACTATCGTCTCCTCCTCACTACTCAGGTGTTTCATATATAGCAGGGACTGGAATACGTTCCTTGAGCCGTGTGTTACGTAAGGGTGTATCTTGATGTAAAACCACATTGGAGCACTGAACTTTATTATTGTAATGACAATTCTTTTCAACTCATGGCTGGGTCTTGATGTTGCTACATACAGCCTGAGGATTCTACTCCATAAGGTGTTCCACCTTGACACACAGGGAGGACCTGGCTCAATAGCAGCCAAGTCATCTTCAACAACACCTGTGATAACTCCTTTACAAATCCTATACAGGTATTTCTGATCCCAGGACAGATCTTTCTCCACTTCATCATTAAACACAGGGAAATCAGGGAAACTGACTGACTGGAAGGCGACAACTGGAAGCTCAGACAAAGACTCCTTGATCTGCTTTCCAATGGGACCACGCCAATGCTCAGGACCACTTGGTTTACCATCATAGTGATAAAAAACTGCGCGGAAAGGCAGCTCATTTCCGTGAAGCTGACATGAAATAATGGAGCGGGTGACCAAGTAACATTTCAAGATGATGAATGACTCCATTTTCTGATCCTACATTTACATTGGTTCCATCACAACCAACACACACAATGGGCTGCTGGGTTAGATTTTTCTCCACCAGAAACTCGTGAATAGTTTTGGCAATCTGCTTTCCGTGTCCAGTCTTGGGAGTCACATGTGTGAGATATTCATTGCCAGGCTCAACCATGATGACATAATGATCTTTCACATCATCCTCGAACTCCATTTCTCGGTCTTCTCATTCTTTATCATCACACGAGTCGCGGTCTTCTTACCATCAAAATAGAGTGACGTCAAATTAATTATCTAAACTAGCCATCTCAATTTCTTGCCTCTTAAATCGGTATTTTTGTCTCGCATCCCGCAGCTTATGTGGTCCAATAACCTGACTCTTGTCATCCTTTGTGATAATGCCATAGTCAGTTAAGGTGGCAGTAGCAATGGCAGCTCCAGCATAATCACTAATCAAGTATCGGTCCTGCGGTGTGAACTGCTTAACGGTAACTATTTGAATAATTTCAAGTGCGCCAACTTACCCAGGTCTCCCCTACATTACAGTACAGTAACACAACATTCAGAAATGAAATGAGAAAAGGCTGATAATATAGACATAGCACCATACTCATCTGCAACAAGACAACTTAAATGAAATAAGAGATATGAAAAAAAAGTTGATAAACACTGAACAGAACATTGCACCGCCACCGCGGCTGTTTGGCTAGTACTGTAGGTAGATTTAAAAATTTCAGTAGAAAATGCGGCAGACTAAACCTCGACATATCAGCTTCAAATTTGGCATGGAGTCTTAGATATGTATAAGGAACAATGCCTGAAGAGTGCAGCTTTGAGCAAAATTTCACTGCCCCCTAATGCACAGTGTAGTACTTACTTAATCGCCAGTGTTGCTAGTTAATGATTCTTGGTGCACCTAACGTCACTGTATTTTTGGTAGGAGTGAGAGGCGGAATTGTAAGGTGGAAGGAGGGTGGGAGGGGAGGAAATGGAGGTCCCTGTGTGGGCCAGTCAGGTAAGGTCGAGGGGTGAGTCTAAATACTTTCTGCGGCAGAACCTTTTGTCCCACACTCACCTGATCCCTCGGTACCTGTTGAGAATTAATTATGACCAAATATTATGCTTCTTGGGAACAGTTAAAAGCCTTTGCAATGTCGGTATTATAATTCACGGGGGTACAATCAGTTAGTACAGTCAGTTACAGTCTCGGTTACACCCCTGACTCGAAGAGTGGGGGTGGGGGGGGGATGGAATTGTAGTGTTATCGGTGTGTGTGTCAGTGTGCCAGTCCATACAGAAAACGCTTAGAGACCGTGGCAGGCGGGGGTAGTAGTGACTCGCTGTACGGTCTCTCCTGACATGGCTACTTTAATAACCCGCTCACTGACGACAGTTTTAGGGAATGGGTGAGAGGGGGTAGGGCGTGTATTGTGGTACACTGGTCCTGTTATATCCCGTGTGTGTGTGTGTGTGTGTGTGTGTGTGTGTGTGTGTGCTAAGTTAAAAGCCATTATCTTGAGGAGTAATACAGAGTGACGGGAACTGAGCAGAGTGGAGGATAGTGGTAGGTGGAAGGAGGGAAGGATGGTGGTATGTGTGGAAGGAATGTAGGAAAAAATGGCAATAGGAAAATTTGGCACCGGAAAAAAGGCATAATCATCAGACTAGGAAAAAATGGCACATTAATTGTTATTGACATGTTTTCGCTTTAATTTTATAACGTTTGTTACTGAAACTTACTTAAAGTTATATCAACGTCATAAAATAAAACATGACCTCACGTGAGGTGACCTAACACAATGTACCCACAGAGGACGATCTCACTTTACCAAGTGAACCTGACAACGATAATGATGGTTGAGGATGACCTGATCACGAGATCTTAGGTTGACGAGTTCCACAGCAATTTAGATAATGAGTTACTTAATGCACAAAGGCAGAACATACCATATAGAAAACTCAGATCAAACAACAATGACCACCAAATGGATAAACATTTATTGGACAAAGGAAGGCTATAGGTAGGAGAATAAATCGTGGTGAAGTTTAGCTCCAAGATTATTATAAAGTATTGGCCAGTAGGGTTAAGACCGAGATAAGAAAAGCAAAGAGGAATAATGAACTGAAGGTAGCAAGGGAGGCGAAGTCAAACCCCAAGGGATTCTTTCAAATGTATCAAACTAAAACACGAGATATGATCGAGGTGTATAAATGGAAATCAGGGCTAAACAAAGGTAATATAGCAAGTTACCAAACATCATCATCAACTCGAATACGCTGGACAGCTTCAAACACTAGCTCATAAGTTCGTTTGTGGTTCGTGAGCTCGAAGTGAAATTTATTGTGCCATTTTTTCCTGTGCCATTTTTCCGAGTACCGTGTGGAGGATAGTGGTAGGTGGAGGGAAGGATGGTGGTAGGTGTGGAGGATGGTGGTAGGTGGAGGGAAGGATGGTGGTAGGTGTGGAGGATGGTGGTAGGTGGAGGGAAGGATGGTGGTAGGTGTACATTCGACCGCCCGCTCCCCCCCCCCCCTTTGCACATCCGCCTTTCCCATTTGCACATCTGACCGTCCAGCCACGCACCCTTGCACATCTGACCGTCCAGCCACGCACCCTTGCACATCCGACTGTCCAACCACGCACCCTTGCACATCTGACCGTCCAGCCACGCACCCTTGCACATCCGACCGTCCAACCACGCACCCTTGCACATCTGACCGCCCAGACACGCTCCCTTGCACATGTGATTGCCCCGTCACGAGCTTTGACTGCCAAGTATTTTGTGCAAGTAATGAGACGCTTTTATTTCCGCGTTAATCAAACGAGGATGTTGGACGAGATGAGAGACAACACTTCGTCTTCGCCTTCTCTGGTAACTAAAACGAGCGCAATACCACACTCTGGTAACTAACCTAACCTAACCTAACCTAACTACAAGAGCTAAAATTTAGGGTTTTTCTGGCAGTTAATTTTTCAGTGGTGTGTTTAATTTAGTGCGGGAATTAAAATGTACAGTCACCCCAAAAAGTCCTGTCGCGAACCATGAGCCTCGAGATTCAGAACTCTTGGATCCGAAGCATTTATGGACAAAATAATGTATCAGTGTCTACTGCTTCGGGTTCACGTGTCTGAATAAATCTCGGGGTTCGTGGTTCGCGACAGGACTTTTTTGGGTGACTGTACGTGTGCGTGAATGAAATCTACACAAACACACACACACACACACCCCTACCACCATCCTTCCCTCCACCTACCACTATCCTCCATACCTACCACCATCCTTCCCTCCACCTACCACTATCCTCCACACCTACCACCATATCCTTCCCTCCACCTACCACCATCCTCCACACCTACCACCATCCTTCCCTCCACCTACCACTATCCTCCACACCTACCACCATCCTTCCCTCCACCTACCACCATCCTCCACACCTACCACCATCCTTCCCTCCACCTACCACCATCCTCCACACCTACCACCATCCTTCCCTCCACCTACCACTATCCTCCACACGGTACTCGGAAAAATGGCACAGGAAAAAATGGCACAATAAATTTCACTTCGAGCTCACGAACCACAAACGAACTTATGAGCTAGTGTTTGAAGCTGTCCAGCGTATTCGAGTTGATGATGATGTTTGGTAACTTGCTATATTACCTTTGTTTAGCCCTGATTTCCATTTATACACCTCGATCATATCTCGTGTTTTAGTTTGATACATTTGAAAGAATCCCTTGGGGTTTGACTTCGCCTCCCTTGCTACCTTCAGTTCATTATTCCTCTTTGCTTTTCTTATCTCGGTCTTAACCCTACTGGCCAATACTTTATAATAATCTTGGAGCTAAACTTCACCACGATTTATTCTCCTACCTATAGCCTTCCTTTGTCCAATAAATGTTTATCCATTTGGTGGTCATTGTTGTTTGATCTGAGTTTTCTATATGGTATGTTCTGCCTTTGTGCATTAAGTAACTCATTATCTAAATTGCTGTGGAACTCGTCAACCTAAGATCTCGTGATCAGGTCATCCTCAACCATCATTATCGTTGTCAGGTTCACTTGGTAAAGTGAGATCGTCCTCTGTGGGTACATTGTGTTAGGTCACCTCACGTGAGGTCATGTTTTATTTTATGACGTTGATATAACTTTAAGTAAGTTTCAGTAACAAACGTTATAAAATTAAAGCGAAAACATGTCAATAACAATTAATGTGCCATTTTTTCCTAGTCTGATGATTATGCCTTTTTTCCGGTGCCAAATTTTCCTATTGCCATTTTTTCCTACATTCCTTCCACACATACCACCATCCTTCCCTCCTTCCACCTACCACTATCCTCCACTCTGCTCAGTTCCCGTCACTCTGTATTACTCCTCAAGATAATGGCTTTTAACTTAGCACACACACACACACACACACACACACACACACGGGATATAACAGGACCAGTGTACCACAATACACGCCCTACCCCCTCTCACCCATTCCCTAAAACTGTCGTCAGTGAGCGGGTTATTAAAGTAGCCATGTCAGGAGAGACCGTACAGCGAGTCACTACTACCCCCGCCTGCCACGGTCTCTAAGCGTTTTCTGTATGGACTGGCACACTGACACACACACCGATAACACTACAATTCCATCCCCCCCCCACCCCCACTCTTCGAGTCAGGGGTGTAACCGAGACTGTAACTGACTGTACTAACTGATTGTACCCCCGTGAATTATAATACCGACATTGCAAAGGCTTTTAACTGTTCCCAAGAAGCATAATATTTGGTCATAATTAATTCTCAACAGGTACCGAGGGATCAGGTGAGTGTGGGACAAAAGGTTCTGCCGCAGAAAGTATTTAGACTCACCCCTCGACCTTACCTGACTGGCCCACACAGGGACCTCCATTTCCTCCCCTCCCACCCTCCTTCCACCTTACAATTCCGCCTCTCACTCCTACCAAAAATACAGTGACGTTAGGTGCACCAAGAATCATTAACTAGCAACACTGGCGATTAAGTAAGTACTACACTGTGCATTAGGGGGCAGTGAAATTTTGCTCAAAGCTGCACTCTTCAGGCATTGTTCCTTATACATATCTAAGACTCCATGCCAAATTTGAAGCTGATATGTCGAGGTTTAGTCTGCCGCATTTTCTACTGAAATTTTTAAATCTACCTACAGTACTAGCCAAACAGCCGCGGTGGCGGTGCAATGTTCTGTTCAGTGTTTATCAACTTTTTTTTCATATCTCTTATTTCATTTAAGTTGTCTTGTTGCAGATGAGTATGGTGCTATGTCTATATTATCAGCCTTTTCTCATTTCATTTCTGAATGTTGTGTTACTGTACTGTAATGTAGGGGAGACCTGGGTAAGTTGGCGCACTTGAAATTATTCAAATAGTTACCGTTAAGCAGTTCACACCGCAGGACCGATACTTGATTAGTGATTATGCTGGAGCTGCCATTGCTACTGCCACCTTAACTGACTATGGCATTATCACAAAGGATGACAAGAGTCAGGTTATTGGACCACATAAGCTGCGGGATGCGAGACAAAAATACCGATTTAAGAGGCAAGAAATTGAGATGGCTAGTTTAGATAATTAATTTGACGTCACTCTATTTTGATGGTAAGAAGACCGCGACTCGTGTGATGATAAAGAATGAGAAGACCGAGAAATGGAGTTCGAGGATGATGTGAAAGATCATTATGTCATCATGGTTGAGCCTGGCAATGAATATCTCACACATGTGACTCCCAAGACTGGACACGGAAAGCAGATTGCCAAAACTATTCACGAGTTTCTGGTGGAGAAAAATCTAACCCAGCAGCCCATTGTGTGTGTTGGTTGTGATGGAACCAATGTAAATGTAGGATCAGAAAATGGAGTCATTCATCATCTTGAAATGTTACTTGGTCACCCGCTCCATTATTTCATGTCAGCTTCACGGAAATGAGCTGCCTTTCCGCGCAGTTTTTTATCACTATGATGGTAAACCAAGTGGTCCTGAGCATTGGCGTGGTCCCATTGGAAAGCAGATCAAGGAGTCTTTGTCTGAGCTTCCAGTTGTCGCCTTCCAGTCAGTCAGTTTCCCTGATTTCCCTGTGTTTAATGATGAAGTGGAGAAAGATCTGTCCTGGGATCAGAAATACCTGTATAGGATTTGTAAAGGAGTTATCACAGGTGTTGTTGAAGATGACTTGGCTGCTATTGAGCCAGGTCCTCCCTGTGTGTCAAGGTGGAACACCTTATGGAGTAGAATCCTCAGGCTGTATGTAGCAACATCAAGACCCAGCCATGAGTTGAAAAGAATTGTCATTACAATAATAAAGTTCAGTGCTCCAATGTGGTTTTACATCAAGATACACCCTTACGTAACACACGGCCCAGGATCGCAGGACAAGGCTGTTCTCCCCCCCTTTCTCCTCCTGCAGCTGCCGCCGACTCTACTGCTATTCACCAATACACAAAACATTAGCTGGACTAGGATTGGATGCAATAATGCCTGGTGACATTCACTGCTATGGCTGGTGACAATTGTATCTCTGGCTGGTAGAAAAAAAATGGTGAAAAGTGGGAGGAGGAGGAAGAGGAGGAGGCAGCTTGTCACCAGGAAGCAGGAGGAGATTGACTCAAGTGGGGAGGTTTCCTTCTGGTGATAGGAGATGTCTGGGCTGTCCCGCTGTCCTCCACCACATGACAAATTACTGCTGTCGCTCGCCTCTCTCCCCCATAATCTCCCTGTTAGGTATATTAAAGTTTGGTGCAATTAGTTTAGAGGAGTTAGTGGACAGTTAGGCAAGATTAGGTTATTCAAGAGTTAATGGACAGTTGCTGTGATTGTCCAGTAACAGTCAGAGGACAACCTTGGTGTGACTGCATAACAACTACCTTCAGAGAGTTTCACAGAAATGTACAGTCGGGGTCAGAAATTCGTGATACAATCTGGCCAGAGGTTGACGAGGCCGTACCCTTACTACACGGCGAGTCGCTGTGGTAAATGCAATGAAAGTGAAATATAAGAAAAAGGCTAAAAAAAAAAAAGAGTACATAAGAAAATAGGGAGTCTGCAATAGGCCGGTTGGCCTGTGCATGGCAGCTCCTGTCGAGAGTTACTACCACTCTCTATCATCCATGAATCTATCTAGCCTCATTTTAAAACTCTCCAGCGTCCCAGCACTTACTACAAAGTTGCTAAGCTTGTTCCACTCGTCCACCACCCTATTTGTGAACCAGTTCCTTCCTATCTCCCTCCGAAACCTAAACTTATCCAACTTAAATCTGTTGCTACGAGTTCTATCCTGCTCGGATATTATAAGAACTTGATATCGCCCTTATTGATTCCTTTCACCCACTTAAATACTTCTATCATATCTCCCCGCACTCTTCGTCTTTCTAGAGAATGCAAGTTTTGTTTCTTTAACCTATCTTGATATGGAAGGTTTCTAAGTCCCGGAATCATTTTCGTCATTTTTCGCTGCACCGACTACAGTGAATTGCTATCCATTCTATAATAAGGGCACCAGAATTGAACCGCATAATCGAGGTGCGGCCTGACTAACGCAAGATATAGTTGCAATAAGACCTCTGCACTCTTATTAATTACACTTCTAGAAATAATACCTTATCCTCTGATTGCCTTATTTCGAATATTAATGCACTGTCTTCTAGGCCGTAGGTCCAGGCTTACAAGTACCCCCATGTCTCTTTCACAAGTCGACCTTTCTAGGTTGATGTTGTTAAGGCTGTATAAGTTGACAGTATTTGTTCTTCCAATATTAAGTACGCTGCACTTGCTGGTGTTCAATTTCATTTACAATTTCTCTGACCACTCCTGCAATTTATTTAAATCCTCCTGCAATGCATTTGCATCCTGCCCTGAATTAATCTGCCGCCCTATTTTGATGTCAGTAGGAGAAAGAGAAAACCCTAGTGAGCGAGAGAGATAGACAGACGACATACTTCAGATCATCCTAGGAGCCTGCTAATCGTAATGGTTCACAAGTTCTTTCAAAAATTAAGAACCGTTAAGCGATTTACTTACGATTCAATTTCTTTATTAAATAAATGCTACAAATATATAGTTCAGCAAGAAAACAAATATGATGTAGACTGTAGTGGATGACGATTGGCGAGTGTGAACTGGATGTAGTAAAGATATTAGAACAGTGGATGTAGTGTAGGTGATAGTACATTAGTTGTAGTGTAGATAATAGTGCATTAGTTGTAGTGTAGGTGATAGTACATTAGTTGTAGTGTAGGTGATAGTACATTAGTTGTAGTGTAGGTGATAGTACATTAGTTGTAGTGTAGATAATAGTGCATTAGTTGTAGTGTAGATAATAGTGCATTAGTTGTAGAGTAGATAATAGTGCATTAGTTGTAGTGTAGGTGATAGTGCATTAGTTGTAGTGTAGATAATAGTGCATTAGTTGTAGTGTAGATAATAGTGCATTAGTTGTAGAGTAGATAATAGTGCATTAGTTGTAGTGTACATAATAGTGCATTAGTTGTAGTGTAGATAATAGTGCATTAGTTGTAGTGTAGATAATAGTGCATTAGTTGTAGTGTAGATAATAGTGCATTAGTTGTAGTGTAGATAATAGTGCATTAGTTGTAGTGTAGACAATAGTGTATTAGTTGTAGTGTAGATAATAGTGCATTAGTTGTAGTGTAGATAATAGTGCATTAGCTGTCATGTAGGTGATAGTGTAGTGATGGTAGATAACAGTGTAGTGGATATAGTGAATTATTAAACGAGAAAACAAATCATCCGCCCATTTTTCATTATTTTTAAAGGCTCATTTCCTTACGGAACGTTTCAAACACCACAATTTGTAAAAGAGCCTCATTATGAGGAACACTAACATAAGAGAATAAAGAAAGAGGCCATCTATCAGCTCCTCCCAATGACTAAAGTATTCATCTATGGCATGAAGCGCATAGATACATTTTATTATAAACATATTCATACCGAGCTGTCCGAGGTAAATGACCAACACTAAAGTCATTACTGTTAATGACTCCCTTGTCCTCACTGAGGCGTCCTCGTAGACTGAGGCGTCCTCGTAGACTGAGGCGTCGTCGTCGGAGGGTGAGATATCATAGAAATCCGAGTCGTCCAGGATGGATGAGGCTGTGGAGTACACGGAGGATGAGGAGGATGAGGAGGATGAGGAGGATAAGACTTTCTCGTAGACTGAGGCGTTCTTGGTATCGGAGGCCTCCTCGGTCCCGGAGGCCTCCTCGGTCCCGGAGGCCTCCTCGGTCTCGGAGGCCTCCTCGGTCACTGAGGCCTCCTCGGTCACTGAGGCCTCCTCGGTCTCGGAGGCCTCCTCGGTCTCGGAGGCCTCCTCGGTCACGGAGGCCTCCTCGGTCTCGGAGGCCTCCTCGGTCACTGAGGCCTCCTCGGTCACGTGATATATTAATCTGCCGTAGGAGAATTGTTGACAGGGAGAAGGAAAAATCACTTCCTTTCCTTGCAGTAAGTCCGAGGCAGGTATCTTTACTTTTGACAGGGTCCGTATTCCTCTCATTAATTTTACCTTTATAATAAAGTTTTCTTCGTGTGGCAATATAATTAAATTTTCGGTAAACTTCTCCTTATGCAGTTTGAAGTAGCTCACAGGGAAGGCATCCTTATCGGCAGCAGTTTTCTCACCAAGGTCAAGTTTCTTTGACCAAAACGGTTTTCGACAACCGGCCTTACCCAAAGTAATGTAAGTGGGAAGGATACATTCCTTGTTTAACATACATTAGATTTCCCTTAGAGAAATCGATCGATTTTGTAAATTTTTGTTTTCCATTTTAAAGATCGAAGGACAAATCTTTTTATAACTTACATACCTACATCAAACACCTACCAACGTCTCCAATTATTGTAGCAAGATAAAAGTGAGCTTAGATACAGTACAAACGTAACAAAACTGTATTATTTGTGTGGTGTTATGTAATGTACATAGTGGTGATACAAAGAGTATGGTGATGATGTGTGTATAGTGGTAATACAAAGAGTATGGTGATGATGTGTGTATAGTGGTGATACAAAGTGTATGGTGATGATGTGTGTATAGTGGTAATACAAAGAGTATGGTGATGATGTGTGTATAGTGGCGATACAAAGAGTATGGTGATGATGTGTGTATAGTGGCGATACAAAGTGTATGGTGATGATGTGTGTATAGTGGTGATACAAAGTGTATGGTGATGATGTGTGTATAGTGGTGATACAAAGTGTATGGTGATGATGTGTGTATAGTGGTGATACAAAGTGTATGGTGATGATGTGTGTATAGTGGTGATACAAAGAGTATGGTGATGATGTGTGTATAGTGGTGATACAAAGTGTATGGTGATGATGTGTGTATAGTGGTGACGCAATGTATATTAATGTGTGTAAGCGGTGATACAATGCAATGGTGAGGTGTGTATAGTGCTATAATACAAGCATATATTGTGATGATAATTAACCACCATAGTATGCAGTGGTACAGTGCGTACCACAAATTTACAGTGTATTGAATGATAGTGTAGATGATAGTGTAGTGGACTTAGTGTAAATGATAGTGAAGTTTATGTAGTGTAGATAATAGTGTAGTGGATGTAGTGTAGATGATAGTGTAGTGGATGTAGTGTAGATGATAGTGTAGTGGATGTAGTGTAGATAATAGTGTAGTGGATGTAGTGTAGATGATAGTGTAGTGGATGTAGTGTAGATGATAGTGTAGTGGATGTAGTGTAGGTAATAGTGTAGTGGATGTAGTGTAGATGATAGTGTAGTGGATGTAGTGTAAGTAATAGTGTAGTGGATGTAGTGTAGATGATAGTGTAGTGGATGTAGTGTAGGTAATAGTGCAGTGGATGTAGTGTAGGAAATAGTGTAGTGGATGTAGTGTAGATGATAGTGTAGTGGATGTAGTGTAGGTAATAGTGTAGTGGATGTAGTGTAGATGATAGTGTAGTGGATGTAGTGTAGGTAATAGTGTAGTGGATGTAGTGTAGGTAATAGTGTAGGTCATAGTGTAGTGGATGTAGTGTAGATGATAGTGTAGTGGATGTAGTGTAGGAAATAGTGTAGGTCATAGTGTAGTGGATGTAGTGTAGATGATAGTGTAGTGGATGTACTGTAGATGATAGTGTAGTGGATGTAGTGTAGTGGATGTAGTGTAGATGATACTGAAGGGAAGAGAAGAGCAAAGGTGAGAGAGGGAAAAACACGACCTTGGATTAAGTAGCAGCTTAAACGGGCAAGAACGGGAATGAATCAGGCGAGAGAAAGGAGAGGAAGGGATAAACAGTTAAATAGGGGAGAAAAGTGACAAATTGAGAGAGAGAGAGAGAGAGAGAGAGAGAGAGAGAGAGAGAGAGAGAGAGAGTCTGGCCAGAGGTTGAGCAGGCCGTACCCTTACTGCACGGCGAGTCGCTGTGGTAAATGCAATGAAAGTGAGATAGATGAGAAAGGTAAAAAAATAACAGAGTACATAAGAACATTAGAGGGAGGGAAAGAGAGGAGGAGGGAAGGAGAGAGGGAAAGAAAGGACGAGGGAAGGAGAGAGGGAAAGAGAGGAGGAGGGAAGGAGAGAGGGAAAGAAAGGACGAGGGAAGGAAAGAGGGAAAGAAAGGAGGAGAGAAGGAAAGAGGGGAAGAAAAAGAGATAAGGAGGAACGAAGGAAAAGTAAAGAACGGTGGAACAAAGAAAGAAGTGAGGCAGATGAAACGAAGGAAAGCAAAAAAAAAAGAGGGCGAAAAGAAGAAACGGAGGGTGGGTTAGGTTGAGATTTTCCTTACACACTCAATTTTTTATCCTTTCCAAGTCTCCATTTTCAATCCCAAATTCTCCTTTTTTCACTTTCTAACCCCCTTTTTCCCTTCCTTTCCCTACTCCCTTCCTTCTTCCTCCCTTCTCTTCCAACCCGTACTCCTCCTTTCCTACTTCCCTCCACTAGCCCTGCCCTCTTTCTCATCTCCTCCTTCCCTCCTTCTCTCATCATCACCTCTCCACTCTCCTCCTCCTCCTCTACCCGTCCCCTCACGCCCCTCCGCCAGCTTCACCCTTAAGTCCTACTACTACTTGTCAATATTGACCTGTCAAGGATACTCCTCGAAAGTTATTCAAACGGCAGCTTCAATATCGGAAAATCCGAGAAAAATATCCCAGACTCTCCTATTTTTGGAATGCTAATTACGGACACTCAAGAACCTCGACCGTGTTGCAAGAATTGATTCTGCAAAAGGTAATTTCGATCATAAAAAAACCCGGCATTATTGTCACTCTTCAACAT
This sequence comes from Homarus gammarus, assembly GCA_958450375.1. Lineage (NCBI taxonomy): Eukaryota > Metazoa > Arthropoda > Malacostraca > Decapoda > Nephropidae > Homarus > Homarus gammarus. The sequence goes on from CAUDMG010001221.1 coordinate 5,667,051, forward strand.
AAAATAGTGCACACGATAGGAAGTTTGGTGTTGCATATTGTAGATTATATGCCCCCCCCCCCCCCTCCCCACAAAAAATATTAATAGTAATGAATTTGGTGATTAACGGAGTGGAAATGCGTCCAAGTTTAGCAATGGCATTTATCGGATTGCAAATGACCTCCTCAATCCAGTGTTTCTTCGCCTGCTAAAAGGACCTCCCCATTCCAGTGTTTCCTCGCCTCCTAAAACGACCTCCCCATTCCAGTGTTTCCTCGTCTCCCATTATCACACAACAGCTGACACGTGAAGCTTGTGATCACCAGTGCAGCAGAACGAGCCCCCTGTAAAAAGATATCCATTAAGTTATACCTGAAGTTAAGTAATGTAAATTCAAATTCTACCTGCCGAGTTTACATCGAGTAACATCTCATTTTTAAAGTATCGTGCATGTACACTGAACACCACGCTGCGTTTACAGCCCTGGGTAGTTTCGTACGTTTGAAGTGATGTATCATATATGTAAACTATATACCGAATATAATTGCGTGTTTACATTTCTTCAAACTTAACGTTCAGAATGGTAGCCCACAGCCACTGCTTCCTGACACAAATGCCTCGTGACATGGCTGTTGCCTCGTGATACACCTGCTGACTTGTGACGCAGCAATTGACTCGTGACATGTCTGTTGCCTTGTGACATTGATGTTGACTCGTGACACAGCTGATGCCTTATGACACTGTTGATGCCTCGTGACACAGCTGATGAATCGTGACACAGCTGATGAATCGTGACAGCTGATGCCTAGTGACACAGCTGATGAATCGTGACACAGCTGATGCCTCGTGACACAGCTGTTGCCTCGTGCCACAGCTGATGCCTCGTGACACAGCTGATGCCTCGTGACACAGCTGTTGCCTCGTGACACAGCTGATGCCTAGTGACACAGCTGTTGCCTAGTGACACAGCTGTTGCCTCGTGACACAGCTGTTGCCTCGTCACATATCAGTTCAAAAAATCATCATAACGCACTAATAGGTATATAGAACGTGGTCCAGTCCAAGACTAAGAGACTGTTAACAATACCTCACTAGTCGCCGCGCGTGTCAATACTTTTAAATTAAATTACAAAGAATATTCTTTGGGTCAATGGATAAGAGCCATACTAAAACCAGGGATACGTGTCTACCTTTATATTGATTTGTTGATGATTAGTGAATGTATGAGGGTAAAACACACGGTTCAATACCATGGTTGTTAAAGCATAGCAATACATTAAGACAACAACCTCGAAAGACATTAAACTCCTGGACTCGCCTTGATATACTGTATTTGACGGAGGACATCGAGGCATACATACACCATCATCCCCTGTTCTCTTAACGACGCACAATGTTCGCTTCGTGGATGTCGTGTGTGTGTGGATGTCGTGTGTGTGTGTGTGTGTGTGTCTAAATAATACAGCGAGGGAGAACAGCACTGAAACTCACAACTAGACTCTCAAAGACTCAACCACACAGATATACCAACATTAGTGTCACCTGTACAGGGAATCCTTTCATCACCTTCACCTTGAGAAAACCCGCATCATTTAGATATTTTGACAGAAGCTATACCGGGTGGTTTTATCCTCCAAAGGCTTCAAAAAAGTCTTAACTACATCAATGGTGCACGACAAAGTATACATTACAGTGATATATATAAATAAAGGAAAATAATGCTCACTACAGGGATCATGGTTACTCTCTCTGGTGAATAAGATACGAGGAAGGCCTTCACACAGCCTGTTAGGGAGTCACTCGTGGCTGACACACTCTGTGACGGATCAAAGCTGCCCAGGATCACAGGACAAGGCTGTCCTCCCCCCCCTTTCTCCTCCTGCAGCTGCCGCCGACTCTACTGCTATTCACCAATACACAAAACACTAGCTGGACTAGGATTGGACGCAATAATGCCTGGTGACATTCACTGCTATGGCTGGTGACAATTGTATCTCTGGCTGGTAGAAAAAAAATGTTGAAAAGTAGGAGGAGGAAGAGGAGGAGGCAGCTTCTCACCAGGAAGCAGGAGGAGATTGACTCAAGTGGGGAGGTTTCCTTCTGGTGATAGGAGATGTCTGGGCTGTCCCGCTGTCCTCCACCGCATGACAAATTACTGCTGTCGCTCGCCTCTCTCCCCCCTAACCTCCCGGTAGTTTCTGTTCTCTCTGTCATCAACCAGCGGTGACTGTCCAAAACTAATGAAGTGAACAGCCTTTGTCTCGGCGCAGTGTGGTATATTAAAGTTTGGTGCAATTAGTTTAGAGGAGTTAGTGGACAGTTAGGCAAGGTTAGGTTATTCAAGAGTTAATGGACAGTTGCTGTGATTGTCCAGTAACAGTCAGAGGACAACCTTGGTGTGACTGCATAACAACTACCTTCAGAGAGTTTCACAGAAATGTACAGTCGGGGTCAGAAATTCGTGATGCAATCTGGCCAGAGGTTGACGAGGCCGTACCCTTACTACACGGCGAGTCGCTGTGGTAAATGCAATGAAAGTGAAATATAAGAGAAAGGCTAAAAAAAAAAAAAAAAAAAGAGTACATAAGAAAATAGGGAGTCTGCAATGGGCCGGTTGGCCTGTGCAATGTGCATGGCAGCTCCTGTCGAGAGTTACTACCACTCTCTATCATCCATGAATCTATCTAGCCTCCTTTTAAAACTCCAGCGTTCCAGCATTTACTACAAAGTTGCTAAGCTTGTTCCACTCGTCCACCACCCTATTTGTGAACCAGTTCCTTCCTATCTCCCTCCTCAACCTAAACTTATCCAACTTAAATCTGTTGCTACGAGTTCTATCCTGCTCGGATATTATAAGAACTTTATATCGCCCTTATTGATTCCTTTCACTCACTTAAATACTTCTATCATATCTTCCCGCACTCTTCGTCTTTCTAGAGAATGCAAGTTTTGTTTCTTTAACCTATCTTGATATGGAAGGTTTCTAAGTCCCGGAATCATTTTCGTCATTCTTCGCTGCACCGACTCCAGTGAATTGCTATCCATTCTATAATAAGGGCACCAGAATTGAACAGCATTATCGAGGTGCGGCCTGACTAACGCAAGATATAGTTGCAATAAGACCTCTGCACTCTTATTACTTACACTTCTAGATATAATACCTCATACTCTGATTGCCTTATTTCGAATATCAATGCACTGTCTTCTAGGCCGTAGGTCCAGGCTTACAGTACCCCCATGTCTCTTTCACAAGTCGACCTTTCTAGGTTGATGTTGTTAAGGCTGTATAAGTTGACAGTATTTGTTCTTCCAATATTAAGTACGCTGCACTTGCTGGTGTTCAATTTCATTTGCCATTTCTCTGACAACTCCTGCAATATATTTAAATCCTCCTGTAATGCATTTGCATCCTACCCTGAATTAATCTGTCGCCCAATTTTGATGTCAGTAGGAGAAACAGAAAACGACAGTGAGCGAGAGAGATAGACAGACGACATAATTCTGATCACCCTAGGAGCCTGCTAATCGTCATGGTTCACAAGTTCTTTCAAAAATTAGGAAACGTTAAGCGATTTGCTTACGATTCAATTTCTTTATTAAATAAATGCTACAAATATATAGTTCAGCAAGAAAACAAATATGATGTAGACTGTAGTGGATGACGATTGGCTGGTGTGAACTGGATGTACAGTAGTAAAGATAATAGAACATTGGATGTAGTGTAGATAATAGTGCATTAGTTGTAGAGTAGATAATAGTTCATTAGTTGTAGTGTAGATAATAGTGAATTAGTTGTAGTGTAGGTGATAGTGAATTAGTTGTAGTGTAGATAATAGTTCATTAGTTCTAGTGTAGGTGATAGTGAATTAGTTGTAGTGTAGATAATAGTGCATTAGTTGTCGTGTAGATAATAGTGCATTAGTTGTAGAGTAGGTGATAGTTCATTAGTTGTAGTGTAGATAATAGTGCATTAGTTGTAGTGTAGATAATAGTGCATTAGTTGTAGAGTAGGTGATAGTTCATTAGTTGTAGTGTAGATAATAGTGCATTAGTTGTAGTGTAGATAATAGTTCATTAGTTGTAGTGTAGATAATAGTTCATTAGTTGTAGAGTAGATAATAGTGTATTAGTTGTAGTGTAGATAATAGTGCATTAGTTGTAGAGTAGATAATAGTGTATTAGTTGTAGTGTAGATAATAGTGCATTAGTTGTAGAGTAGATAATAGTGTATTAGTTGTAGTGTAGGTGATAGTTCATTAGTTGTAGTGTAGATAATAGTGCATTAGTTGTCATGTAGGTGATAGTGTAGTGATTGTAGATAACAGTGTAGTGGATATAGTGAATTATTAAACGAGAAAACAAATCATCCGCCCATTTTTCATTATTTTTAAAGGCTCATTTCCTTACGGAACGTTTCAAACACCACAATTTGTAAAAGAGCCTCATTATGATGAACACTAACAAAAGAGAATAAGAAAAGAGGCCATATATCAGGTCCTCCAAATCACTAAATCTTTCATCTGTGTCATCATGCGCATAGATACATTTTATTATGAACATATTCATACCGAACTGTCCGAGGTGAATGACCAACGCTTAAGTCATTTCTGTTAATGACTCCCTTGTCCTCACTGAGACGTCCTCGTAGACTGAGGTGTCCTCGTAGATTGAGGCGTCCTCGTAGACTAAGGCGTCCCTGTAGACTAAGGCGTCCCCGTAGACTGAGGCGTCCCCGTAGACTGAGGCGTCCCCGTAGACTGAGGCGTCCTCGTAGACTGAGTCGTCCTCGTCGTCGTCAGAGAGTGAGATATCATAGAAATCCGAGTCGTCCAGGAAGGATGAGGCTGTGGAGTACACGGAGGATGAGTAGTACTTGGAGGAAAAGGCTTCCTCGTAGACTGAGGCGTTCTTGGTCATAGAGGCTTCCTGGGTCCCGGAGGCCTCCTCGGTCCCGGAGGCCTCCTCGGTCCCGGAGGCCTCCTCGGTCACGTGATATATTATTCTGCCGTAGGAGTAATGTTGACAGAGGGAAGGAAAAGTCACTTCCTCTCCTTGCAGTAAGATAGAGGCAGGGATGTTTACTTTTGACAGGGTCCGCATTCCACTCATTAATTTTACCTTTATATTAAGGTTTTCTTCGTGTGGCAATATAATTAAATTTTCGGTAAACTTCTCCTTATACAGTTTGAGTTAGCTCACAAGGATGGCATCCTTATCGGCAGCAGTTTCCTCACCAAGGTCAAGTTTCTTTGACCAGAACGGTTTTCGACAACCGGCCTTACCCAAAGTAATGTAAGTCGGAGGCTTGCATTTGTTGTTTAATATACATTAGATTTCCCTTAGAGAAATCGATCGATTTTGTAAATTTTTGTTTTCCATTTTAAAGATCGAAGGACAAATCTTTTTATAACTTACATACCTACATCAAACACCTACCAACGTCTCCAATTATTGTAGCAAGATAAAAGTGAGCTTTGATACAGTACAAACGTAACAAAACTGTATTATTTGTGTGGTGTTATGTAATGTACATAGTGGTGATACAAAGAGTATGGTGATGATGTGTGTATAGTGGTGATACAAAGAGTATGGTGATGATGTGTGTATAGTGGTGATACAAAGAGTATGGTGATCATGTGTGTATAGTGGTGATACAAAGTGTATGGTGATGATGTGTGTATAGTGGTGATACAAAGTGTATGGTGATGATGTGTGTATAGTGGTGATACAAAGTGTATGGTGATGATGTGTGTATAGTGGTGATACAAAGTGTATGGTGATGATGTGTGTATAGTGGTGATACAAAGAGTATGGTGATGATGTGTGTATAGTGGTGATACAAAGTGTATGGTGATGTGTGTATAGTGGTGATACAAAGAGTATGGTGATGATGTGTGTATAGTGGTGATACAAAGAGTATGGTGATGATGTGTGTATAGTGGTGATACAAAGTGTATGGTGATGATGTGTGTATAGTGGTGATGCAAAGAGTATGGTGATGATGTGTGTATAGTGGTGATACAAAGTGTATGGTGATGGTGTGTGTATAGTGGTGATACAAAGAGCATGGTGATGATGTGTGTATAGTGGTGATACAAAGTGTATGGTGATGATGTGTGTATAGTGGTGATACAAAGAGTATGGTGATGATGTGTGTATATTGGTGATACAAAGTGTATGGTGATGATGTGTGTATAGTGGTGATATAAAGTGTATGGTGATGATGTGTGTATAGTGGTGATACAAAGTGTATGGTGATGATGTGTGTATAGTGGTGATACAAAGAGTATGGTGATGATGTGTGTATAGTGGTGATACAAAGAGTATGGTGATGATGTGTGTATGGTGGTGATACAAAGAGTATGGTGATGATGTGCGTATAGTGGTGATACAAAGTGTATGGTGATGATGTGTGTATAGTGGTGATACAAAGTGTATGGTGATGATGTGTGTATAGTGGTGATACAAACAGTATGGTGATGATGTGTGTATAGTGGTGATACAAAGTGTATGGTGATGATGTGTGTATAGTGGTGATACAAAGAGTATGGTGATGATGTGTGTATAGTGGTGATACAAAGTATATGGTGATGATGTGTGTATAGTGGTGATACAAAGTGTATGGTGATAATGTGTGTATAGTGGTGATACAAAGTGTATGGTGATAATGTGTGTATAGTGGTGATACAAAGTGTATGGTGATGATGTATGTATAGTGGTGATACAAAGAGTATGGTGATGATGTGTATATAGTGGTGATACAAAGTATATGGTGATGATGTGTGTATAGTGGTGACGCAATGTATATTAATGTGTGTAAGCGGTGATACAATGCAATGGTGAGGGGTGTATAGTGCTATAATACAAGCATATATTGTGATGATAATTAACCACCATAGTATGTAGTGGTACAGTGCGTACCACAAATTTACAGTGTATTGGATGATAGTGTAGTGGACGTAGTGTAAATGATAGTGAAGAGGATGTAGTGTAGATGATAGTGTAGTGGGTGTAGGGTAGATGATAGTGTAGTGGGTGCAGTGTAGATGATAGTGTAGTGGGTGCAGTGTAGATGATAGTGTAGTGGGTGTAGTGTAGATAATAGTGTAGTGGATGTAGTGTAGGTAATAGTGTAGTGAATGTAGTGTAGATGATAGTGTAGTGGATGTAGTGTAGGTAATAGTGTAAGTGTAGATGATAGTGTAGTGGATGTAGTGTAGGTAATAGTGTAGTGGATGTAGTGTAGATGATAGTGTAGTGGATGTAGTGTAGATGATAGTGTAGTGGATGTAGTGTAGATGATTGTGTAGTGGTTGTAGTGTAGATGATAGTGTAGTGGATGTAGTGTAGGTAATAGTGTAAGTGTAGATGATAGTGTAGTGGATGTAGTGTAGGTAATAGTGTAGTGGATGTAGTGTAGGTGATAGTGTAGTGGATGTAGTGTAGACAATAGTGTAGTGGATGTAGTGTAGACAATCGTGTAGTGGATGTAGTGTAGGTAATAGTGTAGTGGATGTAGTGTAGATGATAGTGTAGTGGATGTAGTGTAGGTGATAGTGTAGTGGATGTAGTGTAGATGATAGTGTAGTGGATGTAGTGTAGATGATTGTGTAGTGGTTGTAGTGTAGATGATAGTGTAGTGGAATTAGTGTATTGGATGTAGTGTAGATGATAGTGTAGTGGATGTAGTGTAGATGATACTGAAGGGAAGAGAAGAGCAAAGGTGAGAGAGGGAAAAACACGACCTTCACTGGTGCCACTCCCGACCCACTGCACTCAGGGTAAACAAATCAATAAATTCATGAATATCTCTCTCTCTCTCTCTCTCATTTCAAGTTAGGACGCGTTCTCTACCTTTGTGCTCATGTTTTAAGACACGTTTCAATTGTCACTACACAAGTTTATAACACGTTTTAAACCACCACTTCCACAGGTTTATTACAAGTTTCACCCTGCATAGGTCAAGGTTGCACCACACACCCCACTCCCCACACACCCCACTCCCCACACCCCCCACTCCCCACACACCCCACACCCCACTCCACACACACCCCACACACCCCACTCCACACACCCCACTCCACACACACCCCACTCCGCACACCCCACTCCCCACACACCCCACTCCACACACACCCCACACACCCCACTCCGAACACCCCACTCCCCACACACCCCACTCACCCCACTCCCCACACACCCCACTCCCCACACACCCCACTCACCCCACTCCCCACACCCCACTCCCCACACCCCCCACACCCCACTCCCCACACCCCCCACACCCCACTCCCCACACCCCCCACACCCCACTCCCCACACCCCACCCCACACACCCCACACCCCACCCCACACACCCCACTCCCCACACACCCCACTCACCCCACACCCCACTCCGCACACCCCACTCCCCACACACCCCACTCCACACACACCCCACACACCCCACTCCGAACACCCCACTCCCCACACACCCCACTCCCCACACACCCCACTCCGAACACCCCACTCTCCACACACCCCACTCCCCACACACCCCACTCACCCCACTCCCCACACCCCCCACTCACCCCACTCCCCACTCACCCCACTCCCCCCACTCCCCACACCCCCCACTCACCCCACTCCCCACACACCCCACTCCCCACACACCCCACTCCCCACACACCCCACACACCCCACTCCCCACACCCCCCACTCCCCACACACCCCACTCCCCACACACCCCACTCCCCACACACCCCACTCCCCACACACCCCACTCCCCACACACCCCACTCCTCACACACCCCACTCCCCACACACCCCCACTCCCCACACACCCCCCACGCCCCACACACCCCCCACTCCCCTCACACCCCCCACTCCCCACACACCCCCCACTCCCCACACACCCCCCAGTCCCCACACACCCCCCACTCCCCACACACCCCCCACTCCCCACACACACCCCACTCCCCACACACACCCCACTCCCCACTCCCCATACACCCAACTTCTTACTACTCTATGACGTCATTCTTCTCCATCCTCATTACGGACTCTCTTCACCTTCCATTGGAACGCACCTCACCTTCCTAATAATCTTCCCACCCCCTTCCATTCACCTCTTTTCCCTCCCTTCCTCCTCTTCCACCCTTCATATTACTCCCTTTCTCCCACCCCCCCTTCTCATTCCCTGCACCACCTTTGCCGCGCCCTCCACGTAGTTGGGCGCGCCTCGGCCGGCCTGTGTATAAAGAAAAGATGTTGTAGATCAAACGAAGAGTAGGCGAGAATTGCCCCCTCTCATTATCTCTTGACTTTAGCTGCCTAATATCTCTCTCTCTCTCTCTCTCTCTCTCTCTCTCTCTCTCTCTCTCTCAATTTGTCACTTTTCTCCCCTATTTAACTGTTTATCCCTTCCTCTCCTTTCTCTCGCCTGATTCATTCCCGTTCTTGCCCGTTTAAGCTGCTACTTAATCCAAGGTCGTGTTTTTCCCTCTCTCACCTTTGCTCTTCTCTTCCCTTCAGTATCATCTACACTACATCCACTACACTATCATCTACACTACATCCAATACACTAATTCCACTACACTATCATCTACACTACAACCACTACACAATCATCTACACTACATCCACTACACTATCATCTACACTACATCCACTACACTATCACCTACACTACATCCACTACACTATCATCTACACTACATCCACTACACTATTACCTACACTACATCCACTACACGATTGTCTACACTACATCCACTACACTATTGTCTACACTACATCCACTACACTATCACCTACACTACATCCACTACACTATTACCTACACTACATCCACTACACTATCATCTACACTACAACCACTACACAATCATCTACACTACATCCACTACACTATCATCTACACTACATCCACTACACTATCATCTACACTACATCCACTACACTATTACCTACACTACATCCACTACACTATCATCTACACTTACACTATTACCTACACTACATCCACTACACTATCATCTACACTACATTCACTACACTATTACCTACACTACATCCACTACACTATTATCTACACTACACCCACTACACTATCATCTACACTGCACCCACTACACTATCATCTACACTGCACCCACTACACTATCATCTACCCTACACCCACTACACTATCATCTACACTACATCCTCTTCACTATCATTTACACTACGTCCACTACACTATCATCCAATACACTGTAAATTTGTGGTACGCACTGTACCACTACATACTATGGTGGTTAATTATCATCACAATATATGCTTGTATTATAGCACTATACACCCCTCACCATTGCATTGTATCACCGCTTACACACATTAATATACATTGCGTCACCACTATACACACATCATCACCATATACTTTGTATCACCACTATATACACATCATCACCATACTCTTTGTATCACCACTATACATACATCATCACCATACACTTTGTATCACCACTATACACACATTATCACCATACACTTTGTATCACCACTATACACACATTATCACCATACACTTTGTATCACCACTATACACACATCATCACCATATACTTTGTATCACCACTATACACACATCATCACCATACTCTTTGTATCACCACTATACACACATCATCACCATACACTTTGTATCACCACTATACACACATCATCACCATACTGTTTGTATCACCACTATACACACATCATCACCATACACTTTGTATCACCACTATACACACATCATCACCATACACTTTGTATCACCACTATACGCACATCATCACCATACTCTTTGTATCACCACCATACACACATCATCACCATACTCTTTGTATCACCACTATACACACATCATCACCATACTCTTTGTATCACCACTATACACACATCATCACCATACACTTTGTATCACCACTATACACACATCATCACCATACACTTTATATCACCACTATACACACATCATCACCATACACTTTGTATCACCAATATACACACATCATCACCATACTCTTTGTATCACCACTATACACACATCATCACCATACACTTTGTATCACCACTATACACACATCATCACCATGCTCTTTGTATCACCACTATACACACACCATCACCATACACTTTGTATCACCACTATACACACATCATCACCATACTCTTTGCATCACCACTATACACACATCATCACCATACACTTTGTATCACCACTATACACACATCATCACCATACTCTTTGTATCACCACTATACACACATCATCACCATACTCTTTGTATCACCACTATACACACATCACCATACACTTTGTATCACCACTATACACACATCATCACCATACTCTTTGTATCACCACTATACACACATCATCACCATACACTTTGTATCACCACTATACACACATCATCACCATACACTTTGTATCACCACTATACACACATCATCACCATACACTTTGTATCACCACTATACACACATCATCACCATACACTTTGTATCACCACTATACACACATGATCACCATACTCTTTGTATCACCACTATACACACATCATCACCATACTCTTTGTATCACCACTATACACACATCATCACCATACTCTTTGTATCACCACTATGTACATTACATAACACCACACAAATAATACAGTTTTGTTACGTTTGTACTGTATCAAAGCTCACTTTTATCTTGCTACAATAATTGGAGACGTTGGTAGGTGTTTGATGTAGGTATGTAAGTTATAAAAAGATTTGTCCTTCGATCTTTAAAATGGAAAACAAAAATTTACAAAATCGATCGATTTCTCTAAGGGAAATCTAATGTATATTAAACAACAAATGCAAGCCTCCGACTTACATTACTTTGGGTAAGGCCGGTTGTCGAAAACCGTTCTGGTCAAAGAAACTTGACCTTGGTGAGGAAACTGCTGCCGATAAGGATGCCATCCTTGTGAGCTAACTCAAACTGTATAAGGAGAAGTTTACCGAAAATTTAATTATATTGCCACACGAAGAAAACCTTAATATAAAGGTAAAATTAATGAGTGGAATGCGGACCCTGTCAAAAGTAAACATCCCTGCCTCTATCTTACTGCAAGGAGAGGAAGTGACTTTTCCTTCCCTCTGTCAACATTACTCCTACGGCAGAATAATATATCACGTGACCGAGGAGGCCTCCGGGACCGAGGAGGCCTCCGGGACCGAGGAGGCCTCCGGGACCCAGGAAGCCTCTATGACCAAGAACGCCTCAGTCTACGAGGAAGCCTTTTCCTCCAAGTACTACTCATCCTCCGTGTACTCCACAGCCTCATCCTTCCTGGACGACTCGGATTTCTATGATATCTCACTCTCTGACGACGACGAGGACGACTCAGTCTACGAGGACGCCTCAGTCTACGGGGACGCCTCAGTCTACGGGGACGCCTCAGTCTACGGGGACGCCTTAGTCTACAGGGACGCCTTAGTCTACGAGGACGCCTCAATCTACGAGGACACCTCAGTCTACGAGGACGTCTCAGTGAGGACAAGGGAGTCATTAACAGAAATGACTTAAGCGTTGGTCATTCACCTCGGACAGTTCGGTATGAATATGTTCATAATAAAATGTATCTATGCGCATGATGACACAGATGAAAGATTTAGTGATTTGGAGGACCTGATATATGGCCTCTTTTCTTATTCTCTTTTGTTAGTGTTCATCATAATGAGGCTCTTTTACAAATTGTGGTGTTTGAAACGTTCCGTAAGGAAATGAGCCTTTAAAAATAATGAAAAATGGGCGGATGATTTGTTTTCTCGTTTAATAATTCACTATATCCACTACACTGTTATCTACAATCACTACACTATCACCTACATGACAACTAATGCACTATTATCTACACTACAACTAATGAACTATCACCTACACTACAACTAATACACTATTATCTACTCTACAACTAATGCACTATTATCTACACTACAACTAATACACTATTATCTACTCTACAACTAATGCACTATTATCTACACTACAACTAATACACTATTATCTACTCTACAACTAATGAACTATTATCTACACTACAACTAATGAACTATTATCTACACTACAACTAATGCACTATTATCTACACTACAACTAATGAACTATCACCTACTCTACAACTAATGCACTATTATCTACACTACAACTAATGCACTATTATCTACACTACAACTAATGAACTATCACCTACTCTACAACTAATGCACTATTATCTACACGACAACTAATGCACTATTATCTACACTACAACTAATTCACTATCACCTACACTAGAACTAATGAACTATTATCTACACTACAACTAATTCACTATCACCTACACTACAACTAATTCACTATTATCTACACTACAACTAATTCACTATTATCTACACTACAACTAATGAACTATTATCTACTCTACAACTAATGCACTATTATCTACACTACATCCAATGTTCTATTATCTTTACTACTGTACATCCAGTTCACACCAGCCAAGTCGTCATCCACTACAGTCTACATCATATTTGTTTTCTTGCTGAACTATATATTTGTAGCATTTATTTAATAAAGAAATTGAATCGTAAGCAAATCGCTTAACGTTTCCTAATTTTTGAAAGAACTTGTGAACCATGACGATTAGCAGGCTCCTAGGGTGATCAGAATTATGTCGTCTGTCTATCTCTCTCGCTCACTGTCGTTTTCTGTTTCTCCTACTGACATCAAAATTGGGCGACAGATTAATTCAGGGTAGGATGCAAATGCATTACAGGAGGATTTAAATATATTGCAGGAGTTGTCAGAGAAATGGCAAATGAAATTGAACACCAGCAAGTGCAGCGTACTTAATATTGGAAGAACAAATACTGTCAACTTATACAGCCTTAACAACATCAACCTAGAAAGGTCGACTTGTGAAAGAGACATGGGGGTACTGTAAGCCTGGACCTACGGCCTAGAAGACAGTGCATTGATATTCGAAATAAGGCAATCAGAGTATGAGGTATTATATCTAGAAGTGTAAGTAATAAGAGTGCAGAGGTCTTATTGCAACTATATCTTGCGTTAGTCAGGCCGCACCTCGATAATGCTGTTCAATTCTGGTGCCCTTATTATAGAATGGATAGCAATTCACTGGAGTCGGTGCAGCGAAGAATGACGAAAATGATTCCGGGACTTAGAAACCTTCCATATCAAGATAGGTTAAAGAAACAAAACTTGCATTCTCTAGAAAGACGAAGAGTGCGGGAAGATATGATAGAAGTATTTAAGTGAGTGAAAGGAATCAATAAGGGCGATATAAAGTTCTTATAATATCCGAGCAGGATAGAACTCGTAGCAACAGATTTAAGTTGGATAAGTTTAGGTTGAGGAGGGAGATAGGAAGGAACTGGTTCACAAATAGGGTGGTGGACGAGTGGAACAAGCTTAGCAACTTTGTAGTAAATGCTGGAACGCTGGAGTTTTAAAAGGAGGCTAGATAGATTCATGGATGATAGAGAGTGGTAGTAACTCTCGACAGGAGCTGCCATGCACATTGCACAGGCCAACCGGCCCATTGCAGACTCCCTATTTTCTTATGTACTCTTTTTTTTTTTTTTTTTTTAGCCTTTCTCTTATATTTCACTTTCATTGCATTTACCACAGCGACTCGCCGTGTAGTAAGGGTACGGCCTCGTCAACCTCTGGCCAGATTGCATCACGAATTTCTGACCCCGACTGTACATTTCTGTGAAACTCTCTGAAGGTAGTTGTTATGCAGTCACACCAAGGTTGTCCTCTGACTGTTACTGGACAATCACAGCAACTGTCCATTAACTCTTGAATAACCTAACCTTGCCTAACTGTCCACTAACTCCTCTAAACTAATTGCACCAAACTTTAATATACCACACTGCGCCGAGACAAAGGCTGTTCACTTCATTAGTTTTGGACAGTCACCGCTGGTTGATGACAGAGAGAACAGAAACTACCGGGAGGTTAGGGGGGAGAGAGGCGAGCGACAGCAGTAATTTGTCATGCGGTGGAGGACAGCGGGACAGCCCAGACATCTCCTATCACCAGAAGGAAACCTCCCCACTTGAGTCAATCTCCTCCTGCTTCCTGGTGAGAAGCTGCCTCCTCCTCTTCCTCCTCCTACTTTTCAACATTTTTTTTCTACCAGCCAGAGATACAATTGTCACCAGCCATAGCAGTGAATGTCACCAGGCATTATTGCGTCCAATCCTAGTCCAGCTAGTGTTTTGTGTATTGGTGAATAGCAGTAGAGTCGGCGGCAGCTGCAGGAGGAGAAAGGGGGGGGAGGACAGCCTTGTCCTGTGATCCTGGGCAGCTTTGATCCGTCACAGAGTGTGTCAGCCACGAGTGACTCCCTAACAGGCTGTGTGAAGGCCTTCCTCGTATCTTATTCACCAGAGAGAGTAACCATGATCCCTGTAGTGAGCATTATTTTCCTTTATTTATATATATCACTGTAATGTATACTTTGTCGTGCACCATTGATGTAGTTAAGACTTTTTTGAAGCCTTTGGAGGATAAAACCACCCGGTATAGCTTCTGTCAAAATATCTAAATGATGCGGGTTTTCTCAAGGTGAAGGTGATGAAAGGATTCCCTGTACAGGTGACACTAATGTTGGTATATCTGTGTGGTTGAGTCTTTGAGAGTCTAGTTGTGAGTTTCAGTGCTGTTCTCCCTCGCTGTATTATTTAGACACACACACACACACACACACGACATCCACACACACACGACATCCACGAAGCGAACATTGTGCGTCGTTAAGAGAACAGGGGATGATGGTGTATGTATGCCTCGATGTCCTCCGTCAAATACAGTATATCAAGGCGAGTCCAGGAGTTTAATGTCTTTCGAGGTTGTTGTCTTAATGTATTGCTATGCTTTAACAACCATGGTATTGAACCGTGTGTTTTACCCTCATACATTCACTAATCATCAACAAATCAATATAAAGGTAGACACGTATCCCTGGTTTTAGTATGGCTCTTATCCATTGACCCAAAGAATATTCTTTGTAATTTAATTTAAAAGTATTGACACGCGCGGCGACTAGTGAGGTATTGTTAACAGTCTCTTAGTCTTGGACTGGACCACGTTCTATATACCTATTAGTGCGTTATGATGATTTTTTGAACTGATATGTGACGAGGCAACAGCTGTGTCACGAGGCAACAGCTGTGTCACTAGGCAACAGCTGTGTCACTAGGCATCAGCTGTGTCACGAGGCAACAGCTGTGTCACGAGGCATCAGCTGTGTCACGAGGCATCAGCTGTGGCACGAGGCAACAGCTGTGTCACGAGGCATCAGCTGTGTCACGATTCATCAGCTGTGTCACTAGGCATCAGCTGTCACGATTCATCAGCTGTGTCACGATTCATCAGCTGTGTCACGAGGCATCAACAGTGTCATAAGGCATCAGCTGTGTCACGAGTCAACATCAATGTCACAAGGCAACAGACATGTCACGAGTCAATTGCTGCGTCACAAGTCAGCAGGTGTATCACGAGGCAACAGCCATGTCACGAGGCATTTGTGTCAGGAAGCAGTGGCTGTGGGCTACCATTCTGAACGTTAAGTTTGAAGAAATGTAAACACGCAATTATATTCGGTATATAGTTTACATATATGATACATCACTTCAAACGTACGAAACTACCCAGGGCTGTAAACGCAGCGTGGTGTTCAGTGTACATGCACGATACTTTAAAAATGAGATGTTACTCGATGTAAACTCGGCAGGTAGAATTTGAATTTACATTACTTAACTTCAGGTATAACTTAATGGATATCTTTTTACAGGGGGCTCGTTCTGCTGCACTGGTGATCACAAGCTTCACGTGTCAGCTGTTGTGTGATAATGGGAGACGAGGAAACACTGGAATGGGGAGGTCGTTTTAGGAGGCGAGGAAACACTGGAATGGGGAGGTCCTTTTAGCAGGCGAAGAAACACTGGATTGAGGAGGTCATTTGCAATCCGATAAATGCCATTGCTAAACTTGGACGCATTTCCACTCCGTTAATCACCAAATTCATTACTATTAATATTTTTTGTGGGGAGGGGGGGGGGGGGCATATAATCTACAATATGCAACACCAAACTTCCTATCGTGTGCACTATTTTATGTTGAAGATTGACAATAATGCCGGGCTTTTTTATGATCGAAATTACCTTTTGCAGAATCAATTCTTGCAACACGGTCGAGGTTCTTGAGTGTCCGTAATTAGCATTCCAAAAATAGGAGAGTCTGGGATATTTTTCTCGGGTTTTCCGATATTGAAGCTGCCGTTTGAATAACTTTCGAGGAGTATCCTTGACAGGTCAATATTGACAAGTAGTAGTAGGACTTAAGGGTGAAGCTGGCGGAGGGGCGTGAGGGGACGGGTAGAGGAGGAGGAGGAGAGTGGAGAGGTGATGATGAGAGAAGGAGGGAAGGAGGAGATGAGAAAGAGGGCAGGGCTAGTGGAGGGAAGTAGGAAAGGAGGAGTACGGGTTGGAAGAGAAGGGAGGAAGAAGGAAGGGAGTAGGGAAAGGAAGGGAAAAAGGGGGTTAGAAAGTGAAAAAAGGAGAATTTGGGATTGAAAATGGAGACTTGGAAAGGATAAAAAATTGAGTGTGTAAGGAAAATCTCAACCTAACCCACCCTCCGTTTCTTCTTTTCGCCCTCTTTTTTTTGCTTTCCTTCGTTTCATCTGCCTCACTTCTTTCTTTGTTCCACCGTTCTTTACTTTTCCTTCGTTCCTCCTTATCTCTTTTTCTTCCCCTCTTTCCTTCTCTCCTCCTTTCTTTCCCTCTTTCCTTCCCTCGTCCTTT
Organism: Homarus gammarus; assembly: GCA_958450375.1. NCBI lineage: Eukaryota > Metazoa > Arthropoda > Malacostraca > Decapoda > Nephropidae > Homarus > Homarus gammarus. The sequence goes on from CAUDMG010001221.1 coordinate 5,684,894, forward strand.
CTTTCCCTCTCTCCTTCCCTCCTCCTCTCTTTCCCTCTCTCCTTCCCTCGTCCTTTCTTTCCCTCTCTCCTTCCCTCCTCCTCTCTTTCCCTCCCTCTAATGTTCTTATGTACTCTGTTATTTTTTTACCTTTCTCATCTATCTCACTTTCATTGCATTTACCACAGCGACTCGCCGTGCAGTAAGGGTACGGCCTGCTCAACCTCTGGCCAGACTCTCTCTCTCTCTCTCTCTCTCTCTCTCTCTCTCTCTCTCTCTCTCTCTCAATTTGTCACTTTTCTCCCCTATTTAACTGTTTATCCCTTCCTCTCCTTTCTCTCGCCTGATTCATTCCCGTTCTTGCCCGTTTAAGCTGCTACTTAATCCAAGGTCGTGTTTTTCCCTCTCTCACCTTTGCTCTTCTCTTCCCTTCAGTATCATCTACACTACATCCACTACACTACATCCACTACACTATCATCTACAGTACATCCACTACACTATCATCTACACTACATCCACTACACTATGACCTACACTATTTCCTACACTACATCCACTACACTATCATCTACACTACATCCACTACACTATGACCTACACTATTACCTACACTACATCCACTACACTATTACCTACACTACATCCACTACACTATCATCTACACTACATCCACTACACTATTACCTACACTACATCCACTACACTATCATCTACACTACATCCACTACACTATTTCCTACACTACATCCACTGCACTATTACCTACACTACATCCACTACACTATCATCTACACTACATCCACTACACTATTACTTACACTACATCCACTACACTATCATCTACACTACATCCACTACACTATTACCTACACTACATCCACTACACTATCATCTACACTACATCCACTACACTATCATCTACACTACATCCACTACACTATTATCTACACTACATCCACTACACTATTATCTACACTACATCCACTACACTATCATCTACACTACATCCACTACACTATCATCTACACTACATCCACTACACTATTATCTACACTACATAAACTTCACTATCATTTACACTAAGTCCACTACACTATCATCTACACTATCATTCAATACACTGTAAATTTGTGGTACGCACTGTACCACTGCATACTATGGTGGTTAATTATCATCACAATATATGCTTGTATTATAGCACTATACACACCTCACCATTGCATTGTATCACCGCTTACACACATTAATATACATTGCGTCACCACTATACACACATCATCACCATACACTTTGTATCACCACTATACACACATCATCACCATACTCTTTGTATCACCACTATACACACATCATCACCATACACTTTGTATCACCACTATACACACATCATCACCATACACTTTGTATCACCACTATACACACATCATCACCATACACTTTGTATCACCACTATACACACATCATCACCATACACTTTGTATCGCCACTATACACACATCATCACCATACTCTTTGTATCGCCACTATACACACATCATCACCATACTCTTTGTATTACCACTATACACACATCATCACCATACACTTTGTATCACCACTATACACACATCATCACCATACTCTTTGTATTACCACTATACACACATCATCACCATACTCTTTGTATCACCACTATGTACATTACATAACACCACACAAATAATACAGTTTTGTTACGTTTGTACTGTATCTAAGCTCACTTTTATCTTGCTACAATAATTGGAGACGTTGGTAGGTGTTTGATGTAGGTATGTAAGTTATAAAAAGATTTGTCCTTCGATCTTTAAAATGGAAAACAAAAATTTACAAAATCGATCGATTTCTCTAAGGGAAATCTAATGTATGTTAAACAAGGAATGTATCCTTCCCACTTACATTACTTTGGGTAAGGCCGGTTGTCGAAAACCGTTTTGGTCAAAGAAACTTGACCTTGGTGAGAAAACTGCTGCCGATAAGGATGCCTTCCCTGTGAGCTACTTCAAACTGCATAAGGAGAAGTTTACCGAAAATTTAATTATATTGCCACACGAAGAAAACTTTATTATAAAGGTAAAATTAATGAGAGGAATACGGACCCTGTCAAAAGTAAAGATACCTGCCTCGGACTTACTGCAAGGAAAGGAAGTGATTTTTCCTTCTCCCTGTCAACAATTCTCCTACGGCAGATTAATATATCACGTGACCGAGGAGGCCTCAGTGACCGAGGAGGCCTCCGAGACCGAGGAGGCCTCCGAGACCGAGGAGGCCTCAGTGACCGAGGAGGCCTCAGTGACCGAGGAGGCCTCCGAGACCGAGGAGGCCTCCGGGACCGAGGAGGCCTCCGGGACCGAGGAGGCCTCCGATACCAAGAACGCCTCAGTCTACGAGAAAGTCTTATCCTCCTCATCCTCCTCATCCTCCGTGTACTCCACAGCCTCATCCATCCTGGACGACTCGGATTTCTATGATATCTCACCCTCCGACGACGACGCCTCAGTCTACGAGGACGCCTCAGTCTACGAGGACGCCTCAGTGAGGACAAGGGAGTCATTAACAGTAATGACTTTAGTGTTGGTCATTTACCTCGGACAGCTCGGTATGAATATGTTTATAATAAAATGTATCTATGCGCTTCATGCCATAGATGAATACTTTAGTCATTGGGAGGAGCTGATAGATGGCCTCTTTCTTTATTCTCTTATGTTAGTGTTCCTCATAATGAGGCTCTTTTACAAATTGTGGTGTTTGAAACGTTCCGTAAGGAAATGAGCCTTTAAAAATAATGAAAAATGGGCGGATGATTTGTTTTCTCGTTTAATAATTCACTATATCCACTACACTGTTATCTACCATCACTACACTATCACCTACATGACAGCTAATGCACTATTATCTACACTACAACTAATGCACTATTATCTACACTACAACTAATACACTATTATCTACACTACAACTAATGCACTATTATCTACACTACAACTAATGCACTATTATCTACACTACAACTAATGCACTATTATCTACACTACAACTAATGCACTATTATCTACACTACAACTAATGCACTATTATGTACACTACAACTAATGCACTATTATCTACTCTACAACTAATGCACTATTATCTACACTACAACTAATGCACTATTATCTACACTACAACTAATGCACTATCACCTACACTACAACTAATGCACTATTATCTACTCTACAACTAATGCACTATTATCTACACTACAACTAATGCACTATTATCTACACTACAACTAATGTACTATCACCTACACTACAACTAATGTACTATCACCTACACTACAACTAATGTACTATCACCTACACTACAACTAATGCACTATTATCTACACTACAACTAATGTACTATCACCTACACTACATCCACTGTTCTAATATCTTTACTACATCCAGTTCACACTCGCCAATCGTCATCCACTACAGTCTACATCATATTTGTTTTCTTGCTGAACTATATATTTGTAGCATTTATTTAATAAAGAAATTGAATCGTAAGTAAATCGCTTAACGGTTCTTAATTTTTGAAAGAACTTGTGAACCATGACGATTAGCAGGCTCCTAGGATGATCTGAAGTATGTCGTCTGTCTATCTCTCTCGCTCACTATGGTTTTCTCTTTCTCCTACTGACATCAAAATAGGGCGGCAGATTAATTCAGGGCAGGATGCAAATGCATTGCAGGAGGATTTAAATAAATTGCAGGAGTGGTCAGAGAAATTGTAAATGAAATTGAACACCAGCAAGTGCAGCGTACTTAATATTGGAAGAACAAATACTGTCAACTTATACAGCCTTAACAACATCAACCTAGAAAGGTCGACTTGTGAAAGAGACATGGGGGTACTTGTAAGCCTGGACCTACGGCCTAGAAGACAGTGCATTAATATTCGAAATAAGGCAATCAGAGGATAAGGTATTATTTCTAGAAGTGTAATTAATAAGAGTGCAGAGGTCTTATTGCAACTATATCTTGCGTTAGTCAGGCCGCACCTCGATTATGCGGTTCAATTCTGGTGCCCTTATTATAGAATGGATAGCAATTCACTGTAGTCGGTGCAGCGAAAAATGACGAAAATGATTCCGGGACTTAGAAACCTTCCATATCAAGATAGGTTAAAGAAACAAAACTTGCATTCTCTAGAAAGACGAAGAGTGCGGGGAGATATGATAGAAGTATTTAAGTGGGTGAAAGGAATCAATAAGGGCGATATCAAGTTCTTATAATATCCGAGCAGGATAGAACTCGTAGCAACAGATTTAAGTTGGATAAGTTTAGGTTTCGGAGGGAGATAGGAAGGAACTGGTTCACAAATAGGGTGGTGGACGAGTGGAACAAGCTTAGCAACTTTGTAGTAAGTGCTGGGACGCTGGAGAGTTTTAAAATGAGGCTAGATAGATTCATGGATGATAGAGAGTGGTAGTAACTCTCGACAGGAGCTGCCATGCACAGGCCAACCGGCCTATTGCAGACTCCCTATTTTCTTATGTACTCTTTTTTTTTTTTTAGCCTTTTTCTTATATTTCACTTTCATTGCATTTACCACAGCGACTCGCCGTGTAGTAAGGGTACGGCCTCGTCAACCTCTGGCCAGATTGTATCACGAATTTCTGACCCCGACTGTACATTTCTGTGAAACTCTCTGAAGGTAGTTGTTATGCAGTCACACCAAGGTTGTCCTCTGACTGTTACTGGACAATCACAGCAACTGTCCATTAACTCTTGAATAACCTAATCTTGCCTAACTGTCCACTAACTCCTCTAAACTAATTGCACCAAACTTTAATATACCTAACCGGGAGATTATGGGGGAGAGAGGCGAGCGACAGCAGTAATTTGTCATGTGGTGGAGGACAGCGGGACAGCCCAGACATCTCCTATCACCAGAAGGAAACCTCCCCACTTGAGTCAATCTCCTCCTGCTTCCTGGTGACAAGCTGCCTCCTCCTCTTCCTCCTCCTCCCACTTTTCACCATTTTTTTTCTACCAGCCAGAGATACAATTGTCACCAGCCATAGCAGTGAATGTCACCAGGCATTATTGCATCCAATCCTAGTCCAGCTAATGTTTTGTGTATTGGTGAATAGCAGTAGAGTCGGCGGCAGCTGCAGGAGGAGAAAGGGGGGGAGAACAGCCTTGTCCTGCGATCCTGGGCAGCTTTGATCCGTCACAGAGTGTGTCAGCCACGAGTGACTCCCTAACAGGCTGAGTGAAGGCCCTCCTCGTATCTTATTCACCAGAGAGAGTAACCATGATCCCTGTAGTGAGCATTATTTTCCTGTATTTATGTATATCTCTGTAATGTATACTTTGTCGTGCACCATTGATGTAGTTAAGACTTTTTTGAAGCCTTTGGAGGCTAAAACCACCCGGGATAGCTTCTGTCAAAATATCTAAATGATGCGGGTTTTCTCAAGGTGAAGGTGATGAAAGGATTCCCTGTACTGGTGACACTAATGTTGGTATATCTGTGTGGTTGAGTCTTTGAGAGTCTAGTTGTGAGTTTCAGTGCTGTTCTCCCTCGCTGTATTATTTAGACACACACACACACACACACACACAAGACATCCACACACACACGACATCCACGAAGCGAACATTGTGTGTCGTTAAGAGAACAGGGGATGATGGTGTATGTATGCCTCGAGGTCCTCCGTCAAATACAGTACAGCAAGGCGAGTCCAGGAGTTTAATGTCTTTCGAGGTTGTTGTCTTAATGTATTGCTATGCCTTAACAACCATGGTATTGAACCGTGTGTTTTACCCTCATACATTCACTAATCATCAACAAATCAATATAAAGGTAGACACGTATCCCTGGTTTTAGTATGGCTCTTATCCATTGACCCAAAGAATATTCTTTGTAATTTAATTTAAAAGTATTGACACGCGCGGCGACTAGTGAGGTATTGTTAACAGTCTCTTAGTCTTGGACTGGACCACGTTCTATATACCTATTAGTGCGTTATGATGATTTTTTGAACTGATATGTGACGAGGCAACAGCTGTGTCACGAGGCAACAGCTGTGTCACGAGGCATCAGCTGTGTCACGAGGCAACAGCTGTGTCACGAGGCATCAGCTGTGGCACGAGGCAACAGCTGTGTCACGAGGCATCAGCTGTGGCACGAGGCATCAGCTGTGTCACGAGGCAACAGCTGTGTCACGAGGCATCAGCTGTGTCACGATTCATCAGCTGTGTCACGATTCATCAGCTGTGTCACTAGGCATCAGCTGTCACGATTCATCAGCTGTGTCACGAGGCATCAGCTGTGTCACGATTCATCAGCTGTGTCACGAGGCATCAGCAGTGTCATGAGGCATCAGCTGTGTCACGAGTCAACATCAATGTCACAAGGCAACAGATATGTCACGAGTCAATTGCTGCGTCACAAGTCAGCAGGTGTATCACGAGGCAAGAGCTATGTCACGAGGCATTTGTGTCAGGAAGCAGTGGCTGTGGGCTACCATTCTGAACGTTAAGTTTGAAGAAATGTAAACACGCAATTATATTCGGTATATACAGGTAGTTTACATATATGATACATCACTTCAAACGTACGAAACTACCCAGGGCTGTAAACGCAGCGTGGTGTTCAGTGTACATGCACGATACTTTAAAAATGAGATGTTACTCGATGTAAACTCGGCAGGTAGAATTTGAATTTACATTACTTAACTTCAGGTATAACTTAATGGATATCTTTTTACAGGGGGCTCGTTCTGCTGTACTGGTGATCACAAGCTTCACGAGTCAGCTGTTGTGTGATAATGGGAGACGAGGAAACACTGGAATGGGGAGGTCGTTTTAGGAAGCGAGGAAACACTGGAATGGGGAGGTCGTTTTAGGAGGCGAGGAAACACTGGAATGGGGAGGTCCTTTTAGCAGGCGAAGAAACACTGGATTGAGGAGGTCATTTGCAATCCGATAAATGCCATTGCTAAACTTGGACGCATTTCCACTCCGTTAATCACCAAATTCATTACTATTAATATTTTTTGTGGGGAGGGGGGGGGGGGACATATAATCTACAATATGCAACACCAAACTTCCTATCGTGTGCACTATTTTATGTTGAAGAGTGACAATAATGCCGGGCTTTTTTATGATCGAAATTACCTTTTGCAGAATCAATTCTTGCAACACGGTCGAGGTTCTTGAGTGTCCGTAATTAGCATTCCAAAAATAGGAGAGTCTGGGATATTTTTCTCGGATTTTCCGATATTGAAGCTGCCGTTTGAATAACTTTCGAGGAGTATCCTTGACAGGTCAATATTGACAAGTAGTAGTAGGACTTAAGGGTGAAGCTGGCGGAGGGGCGTGAGGGGACGGGTAGAGGAGGAGGAGGAGAGTGGAGAGGTGATGATGAGAGAAGGAGGGAAGGAGGAGATGAGAAAGAGGGCAGGGCTAGTGGAGGGAAGTAGGAAAGGAGGAGTACGGGTTGGAAGAGAAGGGAGGAAGAAGGAAGGGAGTAGGGAAAGGAAGGGAAAAAGGGGGTTAGAAAGTGAAAAAAGGAGAATTTGGGATTGAAAATGGAGACTTGGAAAGGATAAAAAATTGAGTGTGTAAGGAAAATCTCAACCTAACCCACCCTCCGTTTCTTCTTTTCGCCCTCTTTTTTTTTTGCTTTCCTTCGTTTCATCTGCCTCACTTCTTTCTTTGTTCCACCGTTCTTTACTTTTCCTTCGTTCCTCCTTATCTCTTTTTCTTCCCCTCTTTCCTTCTCTCCTCCTTTCTTTCCCTCTTTCCTTCCCTCGTCCTTTCTTTCCCTCTCTCCTTCCCTCCTCCTCTCTTTCCCTCTCTCCTTCCCTCGTCCTTTCTTTCCCTCTCTCCTTCCTCCTCCTCTCTTTCCCTCCCTCTAATGTTCTTATGTACTCTGTTATTTTTTTACCTTTCTCATCTATCTCACTTTCATTGCATTTACCACAGCGACTCGCCGTGCAGTAAGGGTACGGCCTGCTCAACCTCTGGCCAGACTCTCTCTCTCTCTCTCTCTCTCTCTCTCTCTCTCTCTCTCTCTCTCTCTCTCTCAATTTGTCACTTTTCTCCCCTATTTAACTGTTTATCCCTTCCTCTCCTTTCTCTCGCCTGATTCATTCCCGTTCTTGCCCGTTTAAGCTGCTACTTAATCCAAGGTCGTGTTTTTCCCTCTCTCACCTTTGCTCTTCTCTTCCCTTCAGTATCATCTACACTACATCCACTACACTACATCCACTACACTATCATCTACAGTACATCCACTACACTATCATCTACACTACATCCACTACACTATGACCTACACTATTTCCTACACTACATCCACTACACTATCATCTACACTACATCCACTACACTATGACCTACACTATTACCTACACTACATCCACTACACTATTACCTACACTACATCCACTACACTATCATCTACACTACATCCACTACACTATTACCTACACTACATCCACTACACTATCATCTACACTACATCCACTACACTATTTCCTACACTACATCCACTGCACTATTACCTACACTACATCCACTACACTATCATCTACACTACATCCACTACACTATTACTTACACTACATCCACTACACTATCATCTACACTACATCCACTACACTATTACCTACACTACATCCACTACACTATCATCTACACTACATCCACTACACTATCATCTACACTACATCCACTACACTATTATCTACACTACATCCACTACACTATCATCTACACTACATCCACTACACTATCATCTACACTACATCCACTACACTATTATCTACACTACATAAACTTCACTATCATTTACACTAAGTCCACTACACTATCATCTACACTATCATTCAATACACTGTAAATTTGTGGTACGCACTGTACCACTGCATACTATGGTGGTTAATTATCATCACAATATATGCTTGTATTATAGCACTATACACACCTCACCATTGCATTGTATCACCGCTTACACACATTAATATACATTGCGTCACCACTATACACACATCATCACCATACACTTTGTATCACCACTATACACACATCATCACCATACTCTTTGTATCACCACTATACACACATCATCACCATACACTTTGTATCACCACTATACACACATCATCACCATACACTTTGTATCACCACTATACACACATCATCACCATACACTTTGTATCACCACTATACACACATCATCACCATACACTTTGTATCGCCACTATACACACATCATCACCATACTCTTTGTATCGCCACTATACACACATCATCACCATACTCTTTGTATTACCACTATACACACATCATCACCATACACTTTGTATCACCACTATACACACATCATCACCATACTCTTTGTATTACCACTATACACACATCATCACCATGCTCTTTGTATCACCACTATACACACATCATCACCATACTCTTTGTATCACCACTATGTACATTACATAACACCACACAAATAATACAGTTTTGTTACGTTTGTACTGTATCTAAGCTCACTTTTATCTTGCTACAATAATTGGAGACGTTGGTAGATGTTTGATGTAGGTATGTAAGTTATAAAAAGATTTGTCCTTCGATCTTTAAAATGGAAAACAAAAATTTACAAAATCGATCGATTTCTCTAAGGGAAATCTAATGTATGTTAAACAAGGAATGTATCCTTCCCACTTACATTACTTTGGGTAAGGCCGGTTGTCGAAAACCGTTTTGGTCAAAGAAACTTGACCTTAGTGAGAAAACTGCTGCCGATAAGGATGCCTTCCCTGTGAGCTACTTCAAACTGCATAAGGAGAAGTTTACCGAAAATTTAATTATATTGCCACACGAAGAAAACTTTATTATAAAGGTAAAATTAATGAGAGGAATACGGACCCTGTCAAAAGTAAAGATCCCTGCCTCGGACTTACTGCAAGGAAAGGAAGTGATTTTTCCTTCTCCCTGTCAACAATTCTCCTACGGCAGATTAATATATCACGTGACCGAGGAGGCCTCAGTGACCGAGGAGGCCTCCGAGACCGAGGAGGCCTCCGAGACCGAGGAGGCCTCAGTGACCGAGGAGGCCTCAGTGACCGAGGAGGCCTCCGAGACCGAGGAGGCCTCCGAGACCGAGGAGGCCTCCGAGACCGAGGAGGCCTCCGGGACCGAGGAGGCCTCCGATACCAAGAACGCCTCAGTCTACGAGAAAGTCTTATCCTCCTCATCCTCCTCATCCTCCGTGTACTCCACAGCCTCATCCATCCTGGACGACTCGGATTTCTATGATATCTCACCCTCCGACGACGACGCCTCAGTCTACGAGGACGCCTCAGTCTACGAGGACGCCTCAGTGAGGACAAGGGAGTCATTAACAGTAATGACTTTAGTGTTGGTCATTTACCTCGGACAGCTCGGTATGAATATGTTTATAATAAAATGTATCTATGCGCTTCATGCCATAGATGAATACTTTAGTCATTGGGAGGAGCTGATAGATGGCCTCTTTCTTTATTCTCTTATGTTAGTGTTCCTCATAATGAGGCTCTTTTACAAATTGTGGTGTTTGAAACGTTCCGTAAGGAAATGAGCCTTTAAAAATAATGAAAAATGGGCGGATGATTTGTTTTCTCGTTTAATAATTCACTATATCCACTACACTGTTATCTACCATCACTACACTATCACCTACATGACAGCTAATGCACTATTATCTACACTACAACTAATGCACTATTATCTACACTACAACTAATACACTATTATCTACACTACAACTAATGCACTATTATCTACACTACAACTAATGCACTATTATCTACACTACAACTAATGCACTATTATCTACACTACAACTAATGCACTATTATCTACACTACAACTAATGCACTATTATGTACACTACAACTAATGCACTATTATCTACTCTACAACTAATGCACTATTATCTACACTACAACTAATGCACTATTATCTACACTACAACTAATGCACTATCACCTACACTACAACTAATGCACTATTATCTACTCTACAACTAATGCACTATTATCTACACTACAACTAATGCACTATTATCTACACTACAACTAATGTACTATCACCTACACTACAACTAATGTACTATCACCTACACTACAACTAATGTACTATCACCTACACTACAACTAATGCACTATTATCTACACTACAACTAATGCACTATTATCTACACTACATCCATTGTTCTAATATCTTTACTACTGTACATCCAGTTCACACTCGCCAATCGTTATCCTTTACAGTCTACATCATATTTGTTTTCTTGCTGAACTATATATTTGTAGCATTTATTTAATAAAGAAATTGAATCGTAAGTAAATCGCTTAACGGTTCTTAATTTTTGAAAGAACTTGTGAACCATGACGATTAGCAGGCTCCTAGGATGATCTGAAGTATGTCGTCTGTCTATCTCTCTCGCTCACTATGGTTTTCTCTTTCTCCTACTGACATCAAAATAGGGCGGCAGATTAATTCAGGGCAGGATGCAAATGCATTGCAGGAGGATTTAAATAAATTGCAGGAGTGGTCAGAGAAATTGTAAATGAAATTGAACACCAGCAAGTGCAGCGTACTTAATATTGGAAGAACAAATACTGTCAACTTATACAGCCTTAACAACATCAACCTAGAAAGGTCGACTTGTGAAAGAGACATGGGGGTACTTGTAAGCCTGGACCTACGGCCTAGAAGACAGTGCATTAATATTCGAAATAAGGCAATCAGAGGATAAGGTATTATTTCTAGAAGTGTAATTAATAAGAGTGCAGAGGTCTTATTGCAACTATATCTTGCGTTGGTCAGGCCGCACCTCGATTATGCGGTTCAATTCTGGTGCCCTTATTATAGAATGGATAGCAATTCACTGTAGTCGGTGCAGCGAAAAATGACGAAAATGATTCCGGGACTTAGAAACCTTCCATATCAAGATAGGTTAAAGAAACAAAACTTGCATTCTCTAGAAAGACGAAGAGTGCGGGGAGATATGATAGAAGTATTTAAGTGGGTGAAAGGAATCAATAAGGGCGATATCAAGTTCTTATAATATCCGAGCAGGATAGAAATCGTAGCAACAGATTTAAGTTGGATAAGTTTAGGTTTCGGAGGGAGATAGGAAGGAACTGGTTCACAAATAGGGTGGTGGACGAGTGGAACAAGCTTAGCAACTTTGTAGTAAGTGCTGGGACGCTGGAGAGTTTTAAAATGAGGCTAGATAGATTCATGGATGATAGAGAGTGGTAGTAACTCTCGACAGGAGCTGCCATGCACAGGCCAACCGGCCTATTGCAGACTCCCTATTTTCTTATGTACTCTTTTTTTTTTTTAACCTTCCTCTTCTACCTCACTTTCATTGCATTTACCACAGCGACTCGCCGTGTAGTAAGGGTACGGCCTCGTCAACCTCTGGCCAGATTGTATCACGAATTTCTGACCCCGACTGTACATTTCTGTGAAACTCTCTGAAGGTAGTTGTTATGCAGTCACACCAAGGTTGTCCTCTGACTGTTACTGGACAATCACAGCAACTGTCCATTAACTCTTGAATAACCTAATCTTGCCTAACTGTCCACTAACTCCTCTAAACTAATTGCACCAAACTTTAATATGCCTAACCGGGAGATTATGGGGGAGAGAGGCGAGCGACAGCAGTAATTTGTCATGTGGTGGAGGACAGCGGGACAGCCCAGACATCTCCTATCACCAGAAGGAAACCTCCCCACTTGAGTCAATCTCCTCCTGCTTCCTGGTGACAAGCTGCCTCCTCCTCTTCCTCCTCCTCCCACTTTTCACCATTTTTTTTCTACCAGCCAGAGATACAATTGTCACCAGCCATAGCAGTGAATGTCACCAGGCATTATTGCATCCAATCCTAGTCCAGCTAGTGTTTTGTGTATTGGTGAATAGCAGTAGAGTCGGCGGCAGCTGCAGGAGGAGAAAGGGGGGGAGAACAGCCTTGTCCTGCAATCCTGGGCAGCTTTGATCCGTCACAGAGTGTGTCAGCCACGAGTGACTCCCTAACAGGCTGAGTGAAGGCCCTCCTCGTATCTTATTCACCAGAGAGAGTAACCATGATCCCTGTAGTGAGCATTATTTTCCTGTATTTATGTATATCTCTGTAATGTATACTTTGTCGTGCACCATTGCTGTAGTTAAGACTTTTTTGAAGCCTTTGGAGGCTAAAACCACCCGGGATAGCTTCTGTCAAAATATCTAAATGATGCGGGTTTTCTCAAGGTGAAGGTGATGAAAGGATTCCCTGTACTGGTGACACTAATGTTGGTATATCTGTGTGGTTGAGTCTTTGAGAGTCTAGTTGTGAGTTACAGTGCTGTTCTCCCTCGCTGTATTATTTAGACACACACACACACACACACACACAAGACATCCACACACACACGACATCCACGAAGGGAACATTGTGTGTCGTTAAGAGAACAGGGGATGATGGTGTATGTATGCCTCGAGGTCCTCCGTCAAATACAGTACAGCAAGGCGAGTCCAGGAGTTTAATGTCTTTCGAGGTTGTTGTCTTAATGTATTGCTATGCCTTAACAACCATGGTATTGAACCGTGTGTTTTACCCTCATACATTCACTAATCATCAACAAATCAATATAAAGGTAGACACGTATCCCTGGTTTTAGTATGGCTCTTATCCATTGACCCAAAGAATATTCTTTGTAATTTAATTTAAAAGTATTGACACGCGCGGCGACTAGTGAGGTATTGTTAACAGTCTCTTAGTCTTGGACTGGACCACGTTCTATATACCTATTAGTGCGTTATGATGATTTTTTGAACTGATATGTGACGAGGCAACAGCTGTGTCACGAGGCAACAGCTGTGTCACGAGGCATCAGCTGTGTCACGAGGCAACAGCTGTGTCACGAGGCATCAGCTGTGGCACGAGGCAACAGCTGTGTCACGAGGCATCAGCTGTGGCACGAGGCATCAGCTGTGGCACGAGGCAACAGCTGTGTCACGAGGCATCAGCTGTGTCACGAGGCATCAGCTGTGTCACGATTCATCAGCTGTGTCACTAGGCATCAGCTGTCACGATTCATCAGCTGTGTCACGAGGCATCAGCTGTGTCACGATTCATCAGCTGTGTCACGAGGCATCAGCAGTGTCATGAGGCATCAGCTGTGTCACGAGTCAACATCAATGTCACAAGGCAACAGATATGTCACGAGTCAATTGCTGCGTCACAAGTCAGCAGGTGTATCACGAGGCAAGAGCTATGTCACGAGGCATTTGTGTCAGGAAGCAGTGGCTGTGGGCTACCATTCTGAACGTTAAGTTTGAAGAAATGTAAACACGCAATTATATTCGGTATATAGTTTACATATATGATACATCACTTCAAACGTACGAAACTACCCAGGGCTGTAGACGCAGCGTGGTGTTCAGTGTACATGCACGATACTTTAAAAATGAGATGTTACTCGATGTAAACTCGGCAGGTAGAATTTGAATTTACATTACTTAACTTCAGGTATAACTTAATGGATATCTTTTTACAGGGGGCTCGTTCTGCTGTACTGGTGATCACAAGCTTCACGAGTCAGCTGTTGTGTGATAATGGGAGACGAGGAAACACTGGAATGGGGAGGTCGTTTTAGGAGGCGAGGAAACACTGGAATGGGGAGGTCGTTTTAGGAGGCGAGGAAACACTGGATTGAGGAGGTCATTTGCAATCCGATAAATGCCATTGCTAAACTTGGACGCATTTCCACTCCGTTAATCACCAAATTCATTACTATTAATATTTTTTGTGGGGAGGGGGGGGGGGGCATATAATCTACAATATGCAACACCAAACTTCCTATCGTGTGCACTATTTTATGTTGAAGAGTGACAATAATGCCGGGCTTTTTTATGATCGAAATTACCTTTTGCAGAATCAATTCTTGCAACACGGTCGAGGTTCTTGAGTGTCCGTAATTAACATTCCAAAAATAGGAGAGTCTGGGATATTTTTCTCGGGTTTTCCGATATTGAAGCTGCCGTTTGAATAACTTTCGAGGAGTATCCTTGGCAGGTCAATATTGACAAGTAGTAGTAGGACTTAAGGGTGAAGCTGGCGGAGGGGCGTGAGGGGACGGGTAGAGGAGGAGGAGGAGGAGGAGAGTGGAGAGGTGATGATGAGAGAAGGAGGGAAGGAGGAGATGAGAAAGAGGGCAGGGCTAGTGGAGGGAAGTAGGAAAGGAGGAGTACGGGTTGGAAGAGAAGGGAGGAAGAAGGAAGGGAGTAGGGAAAGGAAGGGAAAAAGGGGGTTAGAAAGTGAAAAAAGGAGAATTTGGGATTGAAAATGGAGACTTGGAAAGGATAAAAAATTGAGTGTGTAAGGAAAATCTCAACCTAACCCACCCTCCGTTTCTTCTTTTCGCCCTCTTTTTGTTTTGCTTTCCTTCGTTTCATCTGCCTCACTTCTTTCTTTGTTCCACCGTTCTTTACTTTTCCTTCGTTCCTCCTTATCTCTTTTTCTTCCCCTCTTTCCTTCTCTCCTCCTTTCTTTCCCTCTTTCCTTCCCTCGTCCTTTCTTTCCCTCTCTCCTTCCCTCCTCCTCTCTTTCCCTCCCTCTTATGTTCTTATGTACTCTGTTATTTTTTTACCTTTCTCATCTATCTCACTTTCATTGCATTTACCACAGCGACTCGCCGTGCAGTAAGGGTACGGCCTGCTCAACCTCTGGCCAGACTCTCTCTCTCTCTCTCTCTCTCTCTCTCTCTCTCTCTCTCTCTCTCTCTCTCTCTCTCTCAATTTGTCACTTTTCTCCCCTATTTAACTGTTTATCCCTTCCTCTCCTTTCTCTCGCCTGATTCATTCCCGTTCTTGCCCGTTTAAGCTGCTACTTAATCCAAGGTCGTGTTTTTCCCTCTCTCACCTTTGCTCTTCTCTTCCCTTCAGTATCATCTACACTACATCCACTACACTACATCCACTACACTATCATCTACACTACACTATTATCTACACTACATCCAATACACTATCATCTACACTACATCCACTACACTACCATCTACACTACATCCACTACACTATCATCTACACTACATTCATTACACTATCATCTACACTACATCCACTACACTATCATCTACACTACATCCAATACACTATCATCTACACTACATCCACTACACTACCATCTACACTACATCCACTACACTATCATCTACACTACATTCATTACACTATCATCTACACTACATCCACTACACTATTACCTACACTACCTCCACTACACTATCATCTACACTACATCCACTACACTATTACCTACACTACATCCACTACACTATGACCTACACTATTACCTACACTACATCCACTGCACTATCATCTACACTACATCCACTACACTATTACTTACACTACATACACTACACTATCATCTACAGTACATCCACTACACTATTATCTACACTACATCCACTACACTATTATCTACACTAGAACCACTACACTATCATCTACACTACATCCACTACACTATCATCTACACTACATCCACTACACTATTATCTACACTACATCCACTACACTATTATCTACACTAGAACCACTACACTATCATCTACACTACATCCACTACACTATCATCTACACTACATCCACTACACTATTACCTACACTACATCCACTACACTATCATCTACACTACATCCACTACACTATTACCTACACTACATCCACTACACTATCATCTACAGTACATCCACTACACTATTATCTACACTACATCCACTACACTATCACCTACACTACATCCACTACACTATGACCTACACTACTACCTACACTACATCCACTGCACTATCATCTACACTACATCCACTACACTATTACTTACACTACATCCACTACACTATCATCTACAGTACATCCACTACACTATTATCTACACTACATCCACTGCACTATTATCTACACTACATCCACTACACTATGACCTACACTACATCCACTACACTATTACTTACACTACATCCACTACACTATCATCTACACTACATCCACTACACTATCATCTACACTACATCCACTACACTATTATCTACACTAGATCCACTACACTATTATCTACACTGCATCCACTACACGATTGTCTACACTACATCCACTACACTATCATCTACACTGCATCCACTACACTATTATCTACACTACATCCACTACACTATTATCTACACTACATCCACTACACTATCATCTACACTACATCCACTGCACTATTATCTACACTACATCCACTACACTATTATCTACACTACATAAACTTCACTATCATTTACACTAAGTCCACTACACTATCATCTACACTATCATCCAATACACTGTAAATTTGTGGTACGCACTGTACCACTGCATACTATGGTGGTTAATTATCATCACAATATATGCTTGTATTATAGCACTATACACACCTCACCATTGCATTGTATCACCGCTTACACACATTAATATACATTGCATCACCACTATACACACATCATCACCATACACTTTGTATCACCACTATACACACATCATCACCATACTCTTTGTATCACCACTATACACACATCATCACCATACACTTTGTATCACCACTATACACACATCATCACCATACACTTTGTATCACCACTATACACACATCATCACCATACACTTTGTATCACCACTATACACACATCATCACCATACTCTTTGTATTACCACTATACACACATCATCACCATGCTCTTTGTATCACCACTATACACACATCATCACCATACTCTTTGTATCACCACTATGTACATTACATAACACCACACAAATAATACAGTTTTGTTACGTTTGTACTGTATCTAAGCTCACTTTTATCTTGCTACAATAATTGGAGACGTTGGTAGGTGTTTGATGTAGGTATGTAAGTTATAAAAAGATTTGTCCTTCGATCTTTAAAATGGAAAACAAAAATTTACAAAATCGATCGATTTCTCTAAGGGAAATCTAATGTATGTTAAACAAGGAATGTATCCTTCCCACTTACATTACTTTGGGTAAGGCCGGTTGTCGAAAACCGTTTTGGTCAAAGAAACTTGACCTTGGTGAGAAAACTGCTGCCGATAAGGATGCCTTCCCTGTGAGCTACTTCAAACTGCATAAGGAGAAGTTTACCGAAAATTTAATTATATTGCCACACGAAGAAAACTTTATTATAAAGGTAAAATTAATGAGAGGAATACGGACCCTGTCAAAAGTAAAGATCCCTGCCTCGGACTTACTGCAAGGAAAGGAAGTGATTTTTCCTTCTCCCTGTCAACAATTCTCCTACGGCAGATTAATATATCACGTGACCGAGGAGGCCTCAGTGACCGAGGAGGCCTCCGAGACCGAGGAGGCCTCCGAGACCGAGGAGGCCTCCGAGACCGAGGAGGCCTCAGTGACCGAGGAGGCCTCAGTGACCGAGGAGGCCTCCGAGACCGAGGAGGCCTCCGAGACCGAGGAGGCCTCCGGGACCGAGGAGGCCTCCGGGACCGAGGAGGCCTCCGATACCAAGAACGCCTCAGTCTACGAGAAAGTCTTATCCTCCTCATCCTCCTCATCCTCCTCATCCTCCGTGTACTCCACAGCCTCATCCATCCTGGACGACTCGGATTTCTATGATATCTCACCCTCCGACGACGACGCCTCAGTCTACGAGGACGCCTCAGTCTACGAGGACGCCTCAGTGAGGACAAGGGAGTCATTAACAGTAATGACTTTAGTGTTGGTCATTTACCTCGGACAGCTCGGTATGAATATGTTTATAATAAAATGTATCTATGCGCTTCATGCCATAGATGAATACTTTAGTCATTGGGAGGAGCTGATAGATGGCCTCTTTCTTTATTCTCTTATGTTAGTGTTCCTCATAATGAGGCTCTTTTACAAATTGTGGTGTTTGAAACGTTCCGTAAGGAAATGAGCCTTTAAAAATAATGAAAAATGGGCGGATGATTTGTTTTCTCGTTTAATAATTCACTATATCCACTACACTGTTATCTACCATCACTACACTATCACCTACATGACAGCTAATGCACTATTATCTACACTACAACTAATGCACTATTATCTACACTACAACTAATACACTATTATCTACACTACAACTAATGCACTATTATCTGCACTACAACTAATGCACTATTATCTACACTACAACTAATGCACTATTATCTACACTACAACTAATGCACTATTATCTACACTACAACTAATGCACTATTATGTACACTACAACTAATGCACTATTATCTACTCTACAACTAATGCACTATTATCTACACTACAACTAATGCACTATTATCTACACTACAACTAATGCACTATCACCTACACTACAACTAATGCACTATTATCTACTCTACAACTAATGCACTATTATCTACACTACAACTAATGCACTATTATCTACACTACAACTAATGTACTATCACCTACACTACAACTAATGTACTATCACCTACACTACAACTAATGTACTATCACCTACACTACAACTAATGCACTATTATCTACACTACAACTAATGCACTATTATGTACACTACAACTAATGCACTATTATCTACTCTACAACTAATGCACTATTATCTACACTACAACTAATGCACTATTATCTACACTACAACTAATGCACTATCACCTACACTACAACTAATGCACTATTATCTACTCTACAACTAATGCACTATTATCTACACTACAACTAATGCACTATTATCTACACTACAACTAATGTACTATCACCTACACTACAACTAATGTACTATCACCTACACTACAACTAATGTACTATCACCTACACTACAACTAATGCACTATTATCTACACTACAACTAATGCACTATTATCTACACTACAACTAATGCACTATTATCTACACTACAACTAATGCACTATTATCTACACTACATCCATTGTTCTAATATCTTTACTACATCCAGTTCACACTCGCCAATCGTTATCCTTTACAGTCTACATAATATTTGTTTTCTTGCTGAAATATATATTTGTAGCATTTATTTAATAAAGAAATTGAATCGTAAGCAAATCGCTTAACGTTTCCTAATTTTTGAAAGAACTTGTGAGCCATGACGATTAGCAGGCTCCTAGGATGATCTGAAGTATGTCGTCTGTCTATCTCTCTCGCTCACTGTCGTTTTCTCTTTCTCCTACTGACATCAAAATAGGGCGGCAGATTAATTCAGGGCAGGATGCAAATGCATTACAGGAGGATTTAAATAAATTGCAGGAGTGGTCAGAGAAATGGCAAATGAAATTGAACACCAGCAAGTGCAGCGTACTTAATATTGGAAGAACAAATACTGTCAACTTATACAGCCTTAACAACAACAACCTAGAAAGGTCGACTTGTGAAAGAGACATGGGGGTACTGTAAGCCTGGACCTACGGCCTAGAAGTAGTGCATTAATATTCGAAATAAGGCAATCAGAGTATGAGGTATTATATCTAGAAGTGTAAGTAATAAGAGTGCAGAGGTCTTATTGCAACTATATCTTGCGTTAGTCAGGCCGCACCTCGATAATGCGGTTCAATTCTGGTGCCCTTATTATAGAATGGATAGCAATTCACTGGAGTCGGTGCAGCGAAGAATGACGAAAATGATTCCGGGACTTAGAAACCTTCCATATCAAGATAGGTTAAAGAAACTAAACTTGCATTCTCTAGAAAGACGAAGAGTGCGGGGAGATATGATAGAAGTATTTAACTGAGTGAAAGGAATCAATAAGGGCGATATAAAGTTCTTATAATATCCGAGCAGGATAGAACTCGTAGCAACAGATTTAAGTTGGATAAGTTTAGGTTTAGGAGGGAAATAGGAAGGAACTGGTTCACAAATAGGGTGGTGGACGAGTGGAACAAGCTTAGCAACTTTGTAGTAAGTGCTGGAACGCTGGAGTTTTAAAAGGAAGGCTAGATAGATTCATGGATGATAGAGAGTGGTAGTAACTCTCGACAGGAGCTGCCATGCACATTGCACAGGCCAACCGGCCTATTGCAGACTCCCTATTTTCTTATGTACTCTTTTTTTTTTTAGCCTTTTTCTTATATTTCACTTTCATTGCATTTACCACAGCGACTCGCCGTGTAGTAAGGGTACGGCCTCGTCAACCTCTGGCCAGATTGCATCACGAATTTCTGACCCCGACTGTACATTTTTGTGAAACTCTCTGAAGGTAGTTGTTATGCAGTCACACCAAGGTTGTCCTCTGACTGTTACTGGACAATCACAGCAACTGTCCATTAACTCTTGAATAACCTAACCTTGCCTAACTGTCCACTAACTCCTCTAAACTAATTGCACCAAACTTTAATATACCACACTGCGCCGAGACAAAGGCTGTTCACTTCATTAGTTTTGGACAGTCACCGCTGGTTGATGACAGAGAGAACAGAAACTACCGGGAGGTTAGGGGGGAGAGAGGCGAGCGACAGCAGTAATTTGTCATGTGGTGGAGGACCGCGGGACAGCCCAGACATCTCCTATCACCAGAAGGAAACCTCCCCACTTGAGTCAATCTCCTCCTGCTTCCTGGTGACGAGCTGCCTCCTCCTCTTCCTCCTCCTCCCACTTTTCACCATTTTTTTTCTACCAGCCAGAGATACAATTGTCACCAGCCATAGCAGTGAATGTCACCAGGCATTATTGCGTCCAATCCTAGTCCAGCTAGTGTTTTGTGTATTAGTGAATAGCAGTAGAGTCGGCGGCAGCTGCAGGAGGAGAAAGGGGGGGGGAGAACAGCCTTGTCCTGTGATCCTGGGCAGCTTTGATCCGTCACAGAGTGTCAGCCACGAGTGACTCCCTAACAGGCTGTGTGAAGGCCCTCCTCGTATCTTATTCACCAGAGAGAGTAACCATGATCCCTGTAGTGAGCATTATTATCCTGTATTTATATATATCACTGTAATGTATACTTTGTCGTGCACTATTGATGTAGTTTAGACTTTTTTGAAGCCTTTGGAGGATAAAACCACCCGGGATAGCTTCTGTCAAAATATCTAAATGATGCGGGTTTTCTCAAGGTGAAGGTGATGAAAGGATTCCCTGTACTGGTGACACTAATATTGGTATATCTGTGTGGTTGAGTCTTTGAGAGTCTAGTTGTGAGTTTCAGTGCTGTTCTCCCTCGCTGTATTATTTAGACACACACACACACACACACACGACATCCACACACACACGACATCCACGAAGCGAACATTGTGTGTCGTTAAGAGAACAGGGGATGATGGTGTATGTATACCTCCAGGTCCTCCGTCAGATACAGTATATCAAGGCGAGTTCCGGATTTTAATGTCAACCTAACCCACCCTCCGTTTCTTCTTCTTTTGCCCTCTTTTTTGTTTTTTTGCTTTCCTTCGTTTCATCTGCCTCACTTCTTTCTTTGTTACACCGTTCTTTCCCTTTCCTTCGTTCCTCCTTATCTCTTTTTTTCCTTCTTTCCTTCTCTCCTCCTTTCTTTCCCTCTCTCCTTCTCTCCTCCTTTCTTTCCCTCTCTCCTTTCCCCCTCCTTTCTTTCCCTCTCTCCTTCTCTCCTCCTCTCTTTTCCTCCCTCTCTTCTCCCCCCCCCCTCTAGTGTCACACTCTCGGTAATGGGTATAACCGTAAGCCAAGTCTCCAGGCACACACTTTTATTGCTCTCCCTCCCTTCTTCCCTCCCTCCCTTCTTCCCTCCCTGAATGCCTCCTTTCCTCTTCTCTCCCTCAATCCATTCCCTCCACCCTTCCTCAATCCATCTCTTCCTCTATCCCTTCCTCTGTCCCTCCCTTCTTCTTTCCTCCCTCCCTTCCTCTTCCCTTCCTGATATAACCTTTCCCCGTCCTCCGCCACGGGGTCACCTGAACCGACCTCTTCCCTGTCGGACTCTGGAGCCGTCCACTGCCGGATGTTCCCTAACTAATCATGTTTAGTATCCGGTCTGCAGAGCTGCCGGATGTCGGCTTCACAGTCGACTAACTACACAATATTCTTCTCAACCAGCCAGTTCAAGCATCGTAACTCTCGCCCTGGGTTTCTCCCGCTTTCTCTGCCACAACAAGACCGGTTAGGTGCTGGTGGTGACGAGATGGTGGTAGGTGGTGGTGGTGACGAGATGGTGATAGGTGGTGGTGGTGACGATATGGTAGTAGGTGGTGACGATATGGTGGTAGGTGGAGTAACGAAGTACTTGTTTGTGGTAAGATGGTATTGACAGGGCACAGGCGTCGTGGTTAAAGGTGTGGCCAGACAGTGCCACTTCCCGTCAGTGCCACATCCTCATAGTACCGCACACTCACACTGCCACATCCTCATAGTACCGCACACTCACACTGCCACATCCTCACACTACCACACCCTCAAAGTGCAACACCCTCACAGTACCACATCCTCACAGTGCCACATCCTCACAGCACCACATCCTCACAGTGCCACATCCTCACAGTACCACATCCTCACAGTACCACATCTTGACACTGCCACATTTTCTCACTGCCACACCCTCACAGTGCCACACCCTCACAGTACCACACCCTCACAGTACCACACCTTCACAGCACCACACCTTCACAGCACCACATCCTGACACTGCCACACTCTCACAGTGCCACACCCTCACAGTGCCACACCCTCACAGTACCACATCCTGACAGTACCACATCCAGTCACTGCCACACCCTCACAGGACCACACCCTCACAGTGCCACACCCTCACAGTGCCACACCCTCACAGTACCACATCCAGACACTGCCACACCCTCACAGTGCCACACCCTCACAGTGCCACACCCTCACAGTACCACATCCTGACAGTACCACATTCAGTCACTGCCACACCCTCACAGGACTACACCCTCACAGTGCCACACCCTCACAGTACCACATCCTCACAGTACCACATCCTGACAGTACCACATCCAGTCACTGCCACACCCTCACAGGACCACACCCTCACAGTGCCATACCCTCACAGTGCCACACCCTCACAGTACCACATCCTGACAGTACCACATCCAGACACTGCCACATTCCCTCACTGCCACATCCTCACATTGCCACACCTTCACAGTACCACACCCTGACAGTGCCACACCCTCACAGTGCCACACCCTCACAGCGCCACACCCTCACAGTGCCATAATCAAGCTGCAACAACATACGAGTATACACCAGACAACATGATTATTGTAAATGAGAATCACACTTAAATGATGGATGTCTGTGCGTGCGTTTGTGTGTGCGTGCGTGCGTGCGTAATAATAATAATAATTAACGGTTTATTGAAAGAGCTTGGCAGCCAGAAGGCTGAAAATATACAGTTACATAATTGGGGAATAGGTTTCGATTTACAAATAATATACAAGTAACGTAAGTGATACAAATAAGATATATAATAACTAGATGGGGAAAAGCTCAAACTACAGGGCATTTCAACATAGTGACAGTGCAAGAAGTAGTATTTACTGGGAGTGAAGACACTGGGTATTACAAGTTATGATAATTTTTACAATGGTTAGGACTGGGCAGTTCGTATAGCTATCAGTTCGTGCACGTATGGGCTGGATGCGGTTGTTGTGTCGAACAGCAATTCTCGGGCTAGGGATCTCAGGTGGTAGTAGGAGCCGGTGTCGAGGATGGTGCAGAAGCTTCTCACCAAATTTGCAGATGAGGTCGTGGTGATGGTCAGTGAGAGTCGAAAGGGTCAGTGAGTTGAGCGCTTCTTGAAATGTGGAGTAGGAAGGGGAGAGAATAATCTTGCATGCGCTCTTTTGCACTTTTTCTAGGTGTTTACGTTGTGTGGCATTTAGGGAGGAAGACCAGGTAGGGGAGGTATAGGTGAGCTTGAGAAGTATGAATGTTGAGTAAACACTGAGGAGCTCGGGTGCAGGAACTCCGAGTCGGCGGAGGAGGTGGAGACTGAAACTGGAGGATTTGACAACTTCACTGACGTGTGGTTTCCAATTTAGTTTGTTGCCTATAGTGACGCCGAGGAGCTTAGTGGAATCTACAACCTGGAGTGTGTTCGGACCTAAAGTAATGGAAGGAGGTAGGACAATGTCGGAGGAGAGGTTGATGTGCATAACCATGGTCTTGGTATGGTTGATGGTGACGTGGTTGTTGGTGGCCCAGTTTTGGAGACTGTTCAATAAATCCTGAAGGGCGGTATAGATGGGAGCAGAATTGTTGACGCTGATCCCAATGGTGGAGTCGTCGACATATTTCCAGCGAGCAGGGGTTTCTCTTAGGGCATCATTGATAAGCATAAGGAAGCAGAGTGGTCCCATCTTGGTGCCTTGGGGGATGCCACAGGTGAGTGACTGAAAGGTGGAGACAGCCCCTCGGAAGCGTACAGCTTGGCGTCGGTCACTGAGGAAGTCTGTAAGCCATAGTATGAGACTTCTCCGAAGCCCGAGGTCAATAGCTTTGTTGATGATTAAATTGTGGTCGACTAGGTCGAATGATTTAGTGAAATCAATGAAGGCGACAGCTACAGACGTTTTTCGTTTCTCGAGGTGGCGGTATATGTAATCGAGAAAGCTGACAAGACAGTGAGTGATGGAGGAAGTTTTCATATTGCCAAATTGCTGAGGGTCTACGACTCCTGCAGTATCAGCATAAGCCCAGTCGAACACAAAACTTTCATAGATTAGGCTGGGTATTGGGGTGATTGCAATAGGTCGTAGCTGATTTAAGGATTGTGGGCTGGTTGACTTGGGCACTGGTGATACATAAGAGGTCTTCCAGTCAGCTGGGCATCTTGGCTTGTGTGTGTGTGTGTGCTTGCTTGTGTGTGTGTGTGTGTGTGTGTGTGTGTGTGTGTGTGTGTGCGTGCGCGCGTGCGTGCTCGCGTGTGTGTGTCTGTGTGTGTGTGTGTGCGTGCTCGCGTGTGTGTGTCTGTGTGTGTGTGTGTGCGCGCGCGCGCGCGTGTGTGTGTGTGTGTGTGTGTGTGTGTGTGTGCGCGCGCGCGCGGGTGTGCGTGCGTGTGTGCGCGCGCGCGTGTATGTGTATGTGCGCGCGCGTGTGTGTGTGTGCGCGCGCGGGTGTGCGTGCGTGCGTGTGTGTATGTGTGTGTGTGTGTCCCCGGGAGCCATCGTTCAATATCCAGATATTGATCTCCGCTTTTAATCTTATCCTCTGTGAGTCCCGTGAATAGTAGGTGACGTAAGCTCCCCCAGCGTCACTCACCCGCGTCACTCACCTTGCCTCAACCCAACGTCACTCACCATCTCACCTTCGTCACTCACCTCATCACCTTGCCTCATCTCAGCGTCACCCAGCTTCACCCACCACTCATTACCTTCACCCACTACCTCCCCCACCCCCTCACCCCCATCCATCGTGGTACGTGGTTCTTTATTGTCCATTCCACGTCATGTGTCACACTGGCTGGTCGAGAGACAGCGCTGAGTATAATACTGCAACACACTTGACAGTCACTCACTCTTACAGCAATGAAAGAAATCTATCATGATCTTGTTTACCAACACCTGATACACTGTCACACACTATGGGGGGACTCTGGCTCTTCAAAAACACAATCTCTGGTTAATGCACAAAAGAGAGTTGTACGGACAATGACCTACTTGAAAAAAAACAGATCACATAAACGAAAAATTTGCTATATTGAAAATTTTTAAATTCGAAGATATTAACACCTACTGTTGTGCCCAGAGCTACTAAGACCACCCCCATGCGCTCCTCTCAGTCCCAGACCTCCATAAAATATCATGGTGTGGAACAACTTACCCCCACCCATCCGAGTAAAGACTACGCTCCTTCCTTTAAATATCTCTAAAAAAAAATATCTATTGTCGAAGTATTAATATTTCTTGTAACACCTACTATATTTACAGTACCTGCTTTTATTGTACCATCAAAACCGTTTTATCGGAAATTATCATGTAAATAGGTAAGTAATTACCATTGCAGTAAACATAATTGCCAACTAGACATAATCCTGACAGCTCTGTCCTCTTGTTCAACCTTATTACTGTACAGCCCATGTTGTACTGCTCCCCCATTATACTTATGTTTTTCAATTCCACTGTAATTTATGTATAAATAATGAAAAAATTAATAAATAAAAAATAAATAAATAAATATAATTAATAAATATTGAAGTGATAACCGTGGTAATATTATGAGATGCTCTTATTGCCACCATGCTATTGTACTATTCCAGATGATACTATATGTAACATAATACTTCCTTGAGATAAATGTATAGTGTATATCAGGTGCCTCAAAGAGAGCTCAGGTTCTCAACTGGCTCAGCCATGATAATATTGTTATTATTATCCACTCTGTATTCCCCCTCTCCTCTATTCCCTCTCCTCTATTCCCTCTCTTCTATTCCCCCTCTTCTCTTCCCTTTCTCCTCTCTTCTCTCTATCCTCTTCCATCCTTTTCTATTCCCCCTAACCCCCCCCCCCCACAAGAACTAATGTTCTTGGTCTCTGATTGGTCGAAGAGGTAATTTGCTCAGGGTCTTGTGTGGTAGATCAATGTGGCTGTTAATTAGAGGAGCAATAATGATTAACGTGACGTATATATTCTTGTTTATCCTTAGTCGTCTCCTTCTTCTTCTCCTCTTTTTCTTTTTCGTCTTTTTTCCTTCTGTTTTGCCTTTTTCCTTTTATTTTTCTTCTTTTACTTATTTTTAATTATTTTCTTCTTTTGTCCTTCTTTGTTTCTCTTCCGTTTTTTTTCTTCATTTTCTTCTGTTCCTTCTTATTCTCCCTAACATTAGCTTCATCAATGCTTCTTCTCTATTTCCTTCTTCATTTTTCTCATTCTATCATCACCATCTCGTCTTTTCATTCTCCTCCTCCTCCTCACCCTCCCGTCCTGTCCACTCCTCCTCCTCACCCTCCCGTCCTGTCCACTCCTCCTCCTCCTCACCCTCCCGTCCTGTCCACTCCTCCTCCTCACCCTCCCGTCCTGCCCCCTCCTCCCCCCCCCGTCTTGTCCACTCCTCCTCCTCACCCTACCGTCCTGCCCCCTCCTTCTCCTCCTCCCCCCGTCCTGTCCACCACTCCTCCTCACCCTCCCGTCCTGCCCCCTCCTCCTCCCGTCTTGGTTCAACCAGTACCAAGAATCAGACATGTTTTGCCGATACTCGCCTCTGCCAGATGACGACCAGCTGCCAGGGAGGTAATGATGGGGCGGGGCGGGGCGGGAGGAACAAACAATGGATTGAGTGAGTGGATGGTGGAAGAGAAGAGAGGCGAGCTGAGGAAGAAGAGAGACGGAACGGTATTGTGGAGAGACTGATCGGGATATTGTTGGGAGATGGGACGGGGCAGACGGTGACGATGTGAAGGGGATGAAATGACGGGGCTGGATTGACGGGGTGGGGTAGACGGGCAAGCACGACGGGGTAGTTAGCCATATGGGTTTAAACTTCAGGTTTTTTTTTTTTTTTGGTAGTGTAGGATCCTCTTCCAACTCTACCCTCCATTCTCTCTCCTCCTTCTCCCCCTCCATCCCTCTTTTTCCCTCCCCTCCCCTTTTCTCTCTTTCCTTTCCTTCCTCTCCTCCCCTCCTCTTCCGCCCCTCCCTCTTCTCCGCTCCTCTACTTACCCATGTGGTCTCCCCTCGCCTGCCTCCAACAATTTACTCCTCCCCCTCTCCCCTTCCTCTCACCTCCACGGGGAGAAAAATCAGGTGATAATCTCTCCAACACGATTTACAGTAGCTGGGCGCCCGAAGACGTGGGTGACGAGGGAGGGGGGAGGGGGAGACGTGTTTGGAAGGGGTAACTTAAGAACCGAAAGAACGAATGGGGGTTTTCTCTTTCCCTGTATTCTACACTAACCCTTGTACAGTTAACTAATAAAGTCCGTTCGCCTCTCTCCCTGAACCACGAACCCAGAGATTCAGATTCATGAATCCGAAGCATTTATGGACAGTATAATGTATCAGTCTACTGTACTGCTTCGGGTTCACGAGTCTGAGTCTTAGGGTTCGTGGTTCAAGGGGAGAGGCGAGCGGACTTTATTAGTTGACTGAATATATATATATATATATATATATATATATATATATATATATATATATATATATATATATATATATATAATAATAATAATAATAATTAACGGTTTATTGAAAGAGCTTGGCAGCCAGAAGGCTGAAAATATACAGTTACATATTTGGGGAATGGGTTACGAATTACAAATAATATACAAGTAACATAAGTGACACAAATAAGATATATAATAACTAGATGGGAAAAGCTGGGAGTGAATACACTGATTTATTACAAGTTATTGATAATTTTTACAATGGTAGGGACTGGGCTGTTCTTATAGTGTGTGTGTGTGTAATAATGATAATAATAATAATAACAATAATAATAATAATAATAATCGGTTTATTGAAAAAATTCTGCAGCCCGAAGGGTGAAAATATACATTGGACATAAATGACTTATTACATACATTGGTGGTTTAACAAAAGCCTTCATTAGAGAAAAGTAAAGGAAGGAACATACAGTGAACATACAGATTAATGTAGGTGTTGAACAGCAAACTCGTAGTGTAGTAACTCCCTCCCAGATGGTGTTAGGAGGAACTCACGTGGTGTAGTAGTTCCTTCAGATGGTGTTATGAGGGACCTGGCGTGGTGTAGTAATTCCCTCGCAGATGGTGTTATGAGGGGCCTCACGTGGTGTAGTAATTTCCTCATAGATGGTGTTATGAGGGACCTCACGTGGTGTAGTAATTACCTCACAGATGGTGTTATGAGGGACCTCACGTGGTGTAGTAATTACCTCACAGATGGTGTTATGAGGGGCCTCACGTGGTGTAGTAACTCCCTCACAGATGGTGTTATGAGGGGCATCACGTGGTGTAGTAACTCCCTCACAGATGGTGTTATGAGGGGCCTGACGTGGTGTAGTAATTCCCTCACAGATGGTGTGATGAGGGACTTGACGTGGTGTAGTAATTCCCTCACATATGGTGTTATGACGGACATGTGGTGTAGTAATTCCCTCACAGATGGTGTTATATGAGTGAGGTTTGGTCCTAGGCCTTCCTATCGTAGACGGATTAACACATCGGTGGTTGTTGTTGGGTCTCGCGGGCCATTATCACTGGGTACCTGGGACCTCACTGTGTGAAGGTTAACTTGGGTACGACTGTTACTGTTGAGTTGTTCTCACTGACTTAAGCACTGTTCACCACTGTTCACCGGTTCAGGGGAGGGGGTTGGTATGGGCCAACTTAGCAGTTGACCTGGCTGCTCCGAGAGGAGCGCCAGGTACGTCTTGACCCTTCGATGGTCAAGGATGGTGTGTGTGTGTGTGTGTGACAGTACGGCATTTGGCAGCTAATACAGCCAACTGCATCAGTTATTGATATTAAAGTTGGCTAGAGGAGGGAGAGACAAACGGGGGGGGGGGGGAGGGGGAGAGAAGCGATGAGGCTAGAAGAAAAGAGGGTAGGATGGGAGAAGTGGCGTGGGTAGGATTAGGATAAGAGGGATGGGTGAGGGATGGGAGCAGGAAAGGAGAAGAGGGGTTAGGAGGGGGAGAAGAGGGGGAGTGAGGGAAGGAGTTGGAAGAAGTAGGAGAAGGAATATGACAATAGAAGCTAGTTGAAGGAGGAGGGGGAGGAGGAAGATGGGAGGTTGAATTGCAGGTGTGTATGTAAGAATAACATGGAAATAAATTCAGGAGGACTTGTAAGAGGAGGAGGAAGGGGAGGAAGAAGAAGAAAGGTGTAAGTGCGAGCGAAATAAAGAAGAAGAAGGGTGTGTGTGAAAAATTCAAAGGATAAACCGTGTAAAGCAACATACACGAAGAGAAAAATAGTGAAGGAAAGGGAATCCAGAGAGAGAGAGAGAAAGAGAGTAGCAGCAGCAGCATCTAGTGAGGTAGTCTCCGTTTGTCAGAGAGAGAGAAACTGAAAAAGAGAGAAACAGAGTCACTAGCTGAGACAAGTAGGGGAATCTGTATACAAATTAAGAATTGACAGATTCAAGGAAACGTATCCCTACCAGGCAGAGAGGGTCCCCGTCCTGAGTCAGGGGATGAAATATACTGTAGGCTGAATTTTTTTATTAATATGAATAGTAAGATTGTTGATATGGAATTTCTTTGATGAAAGCGATAGGGAAATCTTTATACGTATCAAGGAAAAAGTGGGAGTGATACGATGAGGCGCTCTGGTAGAGGTTAAAGTTGCGTCCCTAAAAACAGGAATTCCGCCCCTGTGACCATCGCTTCCTGTTCTCCTCTGCGCCAAGTGATCCCCGTCTGACTGGAGCAACGCTGAACTCTTTACCGGATTTCCAGTTCTGGTTGACCGCCCCGTGGACTGTGTGACGCTGGATCTCTTGTAACAAACACACTGTGGTGCACCTCACTCAGACGACCCAACCTAGGGTGTACTTGGCCTCAGGTACACTAGGGTGGTGGTGTCAGCAGAACGAGTTAATCCAAACGCAAAGATTGTCACTCTGACAAGACCACACACAGGTTATGAGCGCTACAGACGGAGTGATTGTTCTGAGCTGACAGTCACCCCACCAGTCCTTACAGATAAAGCCAATGACCAGTATAGGAATGAAGTGTATAGTGAGCTTTATATTTGCATCAATCGTGCTCTGAACGTCAATTCCGAATGACTGAATCAATCCTGAATGACTGACTGAGTGAATGAATAACTGGCGAAAATAAGTGTTTGTTTATACCAGTCTTCGCTGACACAGCTTATGGCTATTTTTTGTCAGTTCCCCGCGCCACAAGGAGCTGAACCTGAATGTGAAGACAGATTCTTTTTCCCTCCACATGTTCTCGTGTTGATATATAGTATATTCGGAATCAATCGTATTTTATGAAGGTATTAATGCGAACGGTAAATCATTAATTGAGTCGAGGGTTTTATGTGGTGATTGGTGTAACATCCTGCTCCGGGTTTAGCGTGACATTAATATGGAAGTTGTGGGGAAAGACATAATACTGGTGCAGTGAGCGAGGCGTGTGGGTGGGTGGGTGGTGTGTGTGGGCGGGTAACAAGGAGTAGTAGTGGTTTTATCAGCTCACTAATGGCAGGAGATCTAGTACCATAATCGTCTTCGTCGTTTTTGTAAACAGTGTTGAATTTATATATATACGACTTGACAGTATTATAATACGTTATAGTAAATCAACGCCTCACGGTAATACATCATGTTACAGTAAATCAATGCCTCACGGTAATACATCATGTTACAGTAAATCAACGCCTCACGGTAATACATCATGTTACAGTAAATCAATGCCTCACGGTAATACATCATGTTACAGTAAATCAACGCCTCACGGTAATACATCATGTTACAGTAAATCAACGCTATACACTCACTAAAAAAAAATCATGGTTTTAATAATTACCTGCTGATGACACTTACTCACCTGTGTATAAATATGAACTATAAACTATACGGTAGTCATAATGTGTTGTATGTCCAACTGTGGCTCTCTCTCTCTCTCTCTCTCTCTCTCTCTCTCTCTCTCTCTCTCTCTCTCTCTCCGGTTTTCGTTGTTACCTCCAAGAAAATTGTTGATACAGGAATAGGTTGGAAGAGATATGACAGAGTTTAAATTTCAAAGTTTATCCATTCTTCACTGTCGTCAAAAAGTACAGGAAATACATATCACAGAGGGGACAGGGACAGGGGAGAAGGAGAATGGAAATGGAAAGGGAACAAGAAGGGGAAAGGGGAGGAAAATCGAGAGGGGGAAGGAGAGAGGTGAGGTGAGGTAACCAGTTCTATTGCCAAGGTGTGTGTGTGTGTGTGTGTGTGTGTGCGCGCTAAATTAAAATTATGTTAAATTCAAACAAGGTTAATCACTCTTCCCTCCCCCTCCTTCCCTCTCTTCACCCTTCATCTTTTCCCTCCTATGACACACCCTATTCCCTCACTCACCCGCACCACAATCCCTACCCCCCCCCCCTCTTCCTCCCACCCCCCATAACTCATGAAACGCGTCATCACTCTTGCAAAACTTAAATTTTATATATTTAACTTTTACAAAATTGATTGTCATTTGTTTAAGGAAGCCGTGACGTCACCAGAAAGAAAGACGATACTGCCTTTGGTAATAAATTGAACCTTATATTATTATATCAAACTACACTCTTCAGCGATACGGCCTTTAAGTCAAGTAAACATAAGTGTGATTTAGGGATAATATTCACCATAGGAATTATTATGGATCTGAACATAGGAGTATCAGTATAGCATTATCTTTAACCTATTCCATTGTTGTCGTTATCATTAAAGGAACGCGGGAAGTGAAGGAATACAGTAAGGGTTTTAGGTACAGTAAATTGTGTTCAACTTCAAACCGTCTGTAATAATTGATGTGCACGTATTTCTGTTACATAACCTGGCGCGCACGTAACTTAAATAACAGGACGTGCATTTAATATTATACTTTGGTAAATATCTACTTTTTTTTTTCTTAATTGAGTTGTTTCTTAATTGAGTTGTACTGTGTTGTGACGGTGACAATGAATACACTCTCTCGTACTAAGATTTCTGGGAAGCGGCTGGTGGTGTCAGTGGTCAAGCTGTACTCATAATTAATTCACTCAGGGACAGTACAAGGGCTCGTCTGTGTGAGTGTATTTCTTAGAATTTGTTTTTTTGTTTTGTTTGTTTATAAAATTCTTGTTTTTTATAATTGATTCACTATTATTATTTTTATTCGGTTTTTGTGAATAATTTTTGTTGGTTTACTTCTATTTATCGTATTTATTTACATTTTATCTCTGCACCTGCTACAGTATTTTCTTTGTACCGGTTTATCTGTTAAGTTATTTCGTCGTTAATTCCTACATTATCCTGGGTTTTATAGTCACACATTATCATAATATAAATAGCAGGAGACAGTCTATTAGCGGAACTATATATTATTTTATTTATTATCCCCCAACTCAGTGAAATTCGGGGATACATAAATATTCGTTCGTTTGTATGGAATTTATCTTAGGAGTAAAAATATGAGATACTTAATTTCGATATTTCCGTTATGGGGACAAATGTTTTTGTCTTGTTAGTGACTTGGCGCGATGTTTTGGTAGCAAGAGCATGTCATCCTGTCTGCCACGTTACAACACTCTCCTTCCTGCGTCTGCGATAACTCCTCAAGGGACAAACATATTCTCTTAAAACTTGGCAGGAACATTGGTTGGTCCTCCCCAAGAACTCGGGTGAGTTATATGTGACAGTGAACCGATTATTTTCACTAAGGGAATTGGGGTCCAGTATCGGTATATAGAAAGTAAGTTCCTTGTTCCAGTACCGGTATACAGAAAGTAAGTTCCTTGTTCCATTACCGGTATATAGAAAGTAAGTTTCTTGTTCCATTACCGGTATATAGAAAGTAAGTTTCTTGTTCCAGTACACTTGTGTATAACTTGTAAATTTCTTTTTCCAGTACACTTGTTGGCTCGGACGATCCAGGGCACCGCCAGTTCAGAAAACGGCAGCTTCGACTATGACCAGTCGTGGATTTGTGCACTGTGAGTACACCTCGTTTCTGTTGACTGTAAACTTGTAAATCTGATCTTTTCCCAGGTAAACTATGACTCTTGACCCGATTCCTATAAAACCCCCGTACATTTTCTTTAAGGTAACTACGAATGTCAACCTGATGTACAGTAAACTGTCAACAGGTGACCTCAGGTGAGCTTTATCAAATCAGCTCCCTCTTTAGATCAAGTTACAGGTGTATGGAAAGCCATTATCAGTGACTTGTCTTGCCCAGGTGTTATCTCGTTTGCTGTTACCCACACTCGCTGTGATCACCCCGGCCATTATAGTATTAGTTAAGACCATCCTCTTTATCCCTGTCGACGAACGAGCGTACACGACCTTCCACCAGACACTGACATCCTCCACTATATTGGTCGTCATAGCAACTTTCCTTCCTTCCTTCCTTCCTCCGCTTCCCTCCCTCCCTCCATGGCGGTAGGTGGGCCGGGTTTACATGTTGACATAGGCTTATCGTGTATTAAGCACGTAATCAAACTTGATAAGATAAACCATTATCGATGTCCCTCCCCGGTGGTGGTGGTGGTGACAAACACCAAAGTGACGGTAATAAAGACTTGAGTTACGGTAATAAGCCAAAGGTTACGGTAATGCCCGACTGTTTGTACTCTCTCTCTCTCTCTCTCTCTCTCTCTCTCTCTCTCTCTCTCTCTCTCTCTCTCTCTCTCTCACACACACACACGCCTGGTGCTGTTAATTCCCTGACAGTAAACATTAACATTTTTATCTGTACTAAAGTCAGGTTTACCATCTTATAAAATAGTTTAATTCCTTATTGGGGAGGGAGGGGGGGGGGGTCAATAATTCGGTACTTCCTCGACGCTCTGTACCTTTTGTTTTTATGGTACAGCCGTTCTGAAGGCAGCACGTCAGAAAAACCAACTTCTCACACACACACACACACACACACACCACAGTCAAGTCACGTCCCCAGACTTGGCTGGTTTCCGGGAACTGTGAGAATGTGTTACTGAAAACCGGTTCATTTCTCCAAAGAATGAAATGTTTACCTTAAAACTGAAATAATAGACGAATGCGGACGGTCGGACGAATGCGGACGGTCGGACGAATGCGGACGGTCGGTACTGCAGATGTTACACTGTTTTCTTACATTACCTAGATCAATTGTGTCAAGGGAGAGAATTTTTTGTGTGTGTGAACATAAAGGCTAAAACGGTAATTAGTTTTAAGCTGGTGTGACTAATCCTTATTTATCGTATGGTTAAAAGTGTCCACAGGTATGAACCACGAACACCTGCCAGAAAGAACTTTTTTGTCTCAGTTTAACACAGAAGTCGCTAAATGAACAACCACGACAACAACCACCGAGACTATCTCTCATGTGTCACAGTAAAGGTTGCCACATTCTCTCGTCTCGTGATGTGAGTTTTTGACATCCATTTTTTCCTTACAACGTTGACTACAGTTTTATGTAAAGAAGTAGATTCCTCACAAATTTGAATACTAAAGTAATCTACATATATTACCAGTGATAAAGTACAGTAATTCAACACAGCGAGAAGATTACTGTGTGGCTGGCTACTGAGAGCGTTGTGCTATCCCTTGCCTTGAGAACCTACAGTGTTCATGCCAGTGGTCAGGTGGTGTTAGGTGGCATCAGTGACAGATTTAGACTGTGTATGTATATGGCACAGACGCTGTCATGTTCAGTGTTCTACTATCACCTTTGTGCTCAGGGGCACTTTAGGTCGACTCCCTCTCCTCTCCCCTCCTCCCCTCCTCTCCTCCCCTCCTCTCCTCCCCTCCCCTCTTCATCGTCTCTCTCACCCACCGCCACTACACCAACGCACCACACATCACTTTCCCTCACTCTCTCTACCACCCATGAAGGGAGAAAAAACACCTTGGTTGATATTTACATCCATTTGACATATGGTTCACGCCCTTAACTCCCTGCACTAAAAACACTATTGATGTTGGTGCTTTAATCATTGTTTTATATAGGTGATACAGGTACAGTACTAAAGGTGTGGTGAGCATCTCGGTACCTGTGTGTGTTTTGTGTACCTTCGTGCCTGTGTTTGTGTGGTAGGGT
Source organism: Homarus gammarus (assembly GCA_958450375.1). NCBI lineage: Eukaryota > Metazoa > Arthropoda > Malacostraca > Decapoda > Nephropidae > Homarus > Homarus gammarus. Next base: position 5,721,569 of record CAUDMG010001221.1, read on the forward strand.
TGCGTTGCGGTGTGTACTTGTGTTGTGTCACAGTTATATTGTTTTGTGGTACCGTTGTTACATAGTGTATTGTTTTAACGTTCTCCCCCTCCATTCTCCCTCCTCCCTTCCTGCCCGCTGTAAACACACTTGCTCCAACTTAACGAGGCTCTTCTTTTCCTTAAGTGAGAATGAAGAACTCCTTAAACTCACCAAGTGTTTTTGCATTTTTTTTCATCACACAAAATGGCCGATACTTTTGTGTGTGGTTTACGTTTGTGATCTTGCCGTACAGCGTGTGGGTATGGGCACTTGTTCACCGCCAGGTATCAGGTTTACTTGTGAAATTTTCCCTCCCGCTGGTTCCTGTGTGAGCGTCCCTGGGTACTCCTTCCCTTCCCCCCCCCCCCCCTGCTGGCTTCTGTGTGAACGTCCTTGGGTATACCTCCTCCCGCTGGGTCTTGCAATATAACACCGCCCTAACAAAAAATTAACTAGCTTGAGGAAACAGACCAGACACAGGGCAGATAAATGAGACGAGAACAGACTTAAATCAGAAGAGTAGTGGAAGACGGTGACGCACGACAGGAACACAGCGGGAGGAACACGCCGCCTCTGGCACCCACCCAACTCTCCACACACAAGTTGGCTGAATTCAACAATGCCAAGATAGTCGAATAATGTTTCTCGAAGCAAATTGTAGAATTCATCATAAAACTAAAAAAAAGTTAAGTGTTTAGTCGTCTTTATAGCGCGCCCGAGACAGACTCCGGGAGGCGGTGCTGAAGGAGTGACGTACAGCTCCTGCCTCCCTTTCCGTGCTGGTGTGTCCTACACTTCCTTCATACAGTTGTAGAATTATGTATGTGAGCCTCTTGGTGAAAGATTTTATCTTGTCTGACTTGTGGCGTGCACAAAACTGTACTTTTGCTTGTACGTAATGTTAATCCCAGTATACTGTAGAGACTACCTCCTGTGTCTAGCTACGAAGACAGACACACTCGGACGGTGGAATCAGTGAAAAGTTTATACGTGATACTTTGTGTCAACACGCCGGGGCCAGACGTTTGTTCTGCCCCGCCCAACTTCACGGTCCAAGACCTCTTCTTTCTCGGTGATTCTGGTAAAGTGAGAGATACAATATATAAGATTTACTTTTAGGAGTCAGAGTGAGGCAGAGGACCAGGTGAGTTGGTTGTCAGCGTGAGACACCTAACCTAACCTAACCTAACAAACGTGAGACACAAAATCATGATCTCGGCTAAATAACACATGTGTTTGTTGGCCACGTTTGAGACCAGAAGATGAAGGTTAAAGGTCATGATATTTGCGAGAGAGTCCATCCAATAAATAATGTAAAGAATATAAATTAAATAAGGAGGGAGATGATGGAAGGGTGCGGCACGAGTCTTGGCCAGTCCAGTGGTTCTCTTGTTGTTTGAGATTATTGGCTAGTTAAGACATGTAGTGGTTGTCATCGTTCGATCTCCTCAGTCCTCCATATATTTGTTATTGTCTGATTACTTATATAATGTTATAGAATTTTTACTTGTGGATAGTTTGCCAAATTTATAATATTTTTGGGTGTTTGTTTATTTTAACCCATTTCCATCCCTTCTAAATTATAACCAATGATTTTAATAAAGAATCAAAGTTTATTTTCAAGTATAATGAGTCTTTTAGAAAAATATTTAAGCTTATAAAAGTATATTGTAACTTTTGAAAGTATATGAAGCTTTTTAAACAGGACTAAGCTTTTTATCCATTTTTCGTGCCTGACTGGAGTGTATATGGGGGAGGATAGCAGCAGTAGTTCATTTCTGTACATACAAGCTGACGTCTTCATTATAGCCTTATACATGCTGATGTCTTCATTATAGCCTCATAAATGCTGACGTCTTCATTATAGCCTCATACAAGCTGACATCTTCATTATAGCCTCATACAAGCTGACGTCTTCATTATAATCACATACAAGCAGACGTCTTCATTATAGCCTCATACAAGCAGGCGTCTTCATTATAGCCTCATACAAGCATGCGTCTTTATTATAGTCTCATACAAGCAGACGTCATTTTTATAGCCTCATACAAGCAGACGTCTTCATTATAGCCTCATACAAGCAGACGTCTTTATTAGTCTCATACAAGCAGGCGTCTTCATTATAGTCTCATACGAGCAGACGTCTTTATTATAGCCTCATACAAGCAGACGTCTTCATTATAGTCTCATACAAGCAGACGTCTTCATTATAGCCTCATACAAGTAGGCGTCTTTATTAGCCTCATACAAGCTGACATCTTCATTATAGCCTCATACAAGCTGACGTCTTCATTATAATCACATACAAGCAGACGTCTTTATTAGTCTCATACAAGCAGGCGTCTTCATTATAGTCTCATACGAGCAGACGTCTTTATTATAGCCTCATACAAGCAGACGTCTTCATTATAGTCTCATACAAGCAGACGTCTTCATTATAGCCTCATACAAGCAGACGTCTTTATTAGTCTCATACAAGCAGACGTCTTCATTATAGCCTCATACAAGCAGACGTCTTCATTATAGCCTCATACAAGCAGACGTCTTTATTATAGCCTCATACAAGCAGACGTCTTCATTATATCCTCATACGAGCAGACGTCTTTATTATAGCCTCATACAAGCAGACGTCTTCATTATAGCCTCATACAAGCAGACGTCTTCATTATAGTCTCATACAAGCAGGCGTCTTCATTATAGTCTCATACGAGCAGACGTCTTTATTATAGCCTCATACAAGCAGACGTCTTCATTATAGTCTCATACAAGCAGACGTCTTCATTATAGTCTCATACAAGCAGACGTCTTCATTATAGCCTCATACAAGCAGAAGTCTTTATTAGTCTCATACAAGCAGACGTCTTCATTGTAGCCTCATACAAGCAGACGTCTTCATTATAGCCTCATACAAGCAGACGTCTTCATTATAGCCTCATACAAGCAGGCGTCTTTATTAGTCTCATACAAGCAGACGTCTTTATTAGTCTCATACAAGCAGACGTCTTCATTATAGTCTCATACAAGCAGGCGTCTTCATTATATCCTCATACGAGCAGACGTCTTCATTATAGTCTCATACAAGCAGAAGTCTTTATTAGTCTCATACAAGCAGACGTCTTCATTATAGTCTCATACAAGCAGACGTCTTCATTATAGTCTCATACAAGCAGACGTCTTCATTATAGTCTCATACAAGCAGACGTCTTCATTATAGCCTCATACAAGCAGACGTCTTTATTATAGCCTCATACAAGCAGACGTCTTCATTATAGTCTCATACAAGCAGACGTCTTTATTAGTCTCATACAAGCAGACGTCTTCATTATATCCTCATACGAGCAGACGTCTTCATTATATCCTCATACGAGCAGACGTCTTTATTATAGCCTCATACAAGCAGACGTCTTCATTATAGCCTCCCACAAGTAGACGTCTTCATTATAGTCTCACACAAGCAGACGTCTTCATTATAGCCTCATACAAGCAGACGTCTTCATTATAGTCTCATACAAGCAGGCGTCTTCATTATATCCTCATACGAGCAGACGTCTTCATTATAGTCTCATACAAGCAGAAGTCTTCATTATAGTCTCATACAAGCAGAAGTCTTCATTATAGTCTCATACAATCAGAAGTCTTCATTATAGTCTCATACAAGCAGGCGTCTTCATTATAGCCTCATACAAGCAGGCGTCTTTATTAGTCTCATACAAGCAGGCGTCTTCATTATAGTCTCATACAAGCAGACGTCTTCATTATAGCCTCATACAAGCAGGCGTCTTCATTATATCCTCATACGAGCAGACGTCTTCATTATAGTCTCATACGAGCAGACGTCTTCATTATAGCCTCATACAAGCAGACGTCTTTATTATAGCCTCATACAAGCAGAAGTCTTTATTAGTCTCATACGAGCAGACGTCTTCATTATAATCTCATACAAGCAGACGTCTTCGTTATAGCCACATACAAGCAGACGTCTTCATTATAGCCTCATACAAGCAGGCGTCTTTATTAGTCTCATACAAGCAGACGTCTTCATTATAGTCTCATACAAGCAGACGTCTTCATTATAGTCTCATACAAGCAGACGTCTTCATTATAGCCTCATACGAGCAGGCGTCTTCATTATAGCCTCATACAAGCAGGCGTCTTCATTATAGCCTCATACAAGCAGACGTCTTCATTATAGCCTCCCACAAGTAGACGTCTTCATTATAGTCTCACACAAGCAGACGTCTTCATTATAGCCTCCCACAAGCAGACGTCTTCATTATAGCCTCCCACAAGTAGACGTCTTCATTATAGCCTCCCACAAGTAGACGTCTTCATTATAGCCTCCCACAAGTAGACGTCTTCATTATAGCCTCACACAAGCAGACGTCAGCAGTTTAAGAAGTAAATATTAAACATCCAAGACTAACCGCCAGGAGGCCACTGTCTTTGTGTTGACCCGAAGCCGAAATTTGCAAATTTTCTGGTGAGGTGATCAAAGCCTAGTTGAGTCTGTCTCAGTGACCAGATCCTTGCTCCTTACCTCCCCCGTCCCCTTCACCTGTGCTTCATCCCCCTCTCCCTATGCTTCTCCTCCCACCACACCGACTGCCTCACTACCTTGCCGCGACTCTGTGCCCCCCGCCTCACCTGCTGTGCCCCGCCCCACCCGCTGTGCCCCGCCCCACCCGCTGTGCCAAATACCTATCCCCAACGTACATCAACATTGCTACGTACACAGAAGCTTAAACCGTACAAACCCTTAACAAGTACGTTCACGGGAGATTAAAACGTACACCATTAGTATGACGTTCACAGCTGATGAACCAAAACAAAAACATTCTTAAAATAACCTTAACACAACTTGGAATAAATAAGTTTCTTTCGTCTGTATTAAAAAAAAAAAAAAGCATCCTCCCCTCCTCAAATCCCACCCCTCTCCCTCTCCGATCCCTTCTCCTCTTCCTTCCCCCTCCTTCCCTCCTCCTCTTCCTTCCCTCCTCTTCTTCCTTCCCTTATCCTCCTTCCCTCATCCTCCTTCCCTCCTCCTCCTCCTTCCCTCCTCCTCCTCCTTCCCTCTCTTCCTTCTCCTTCCTTCTCTTCCTTCTCCTTCCCCCTCCTATCCTTCCTCCTCACCCACCTATCCTTCCTCCCCCTATCCCTCCTACCCCCTTTCCTCCTTCCCCACTCGCCTCCCCTCTCTCCTTCCTTCCATTCCCCTTCCCTCTCCCCACTCCCCTTGTGACTAGACGCGGGTAAACGTAACACACACACTTGCAAATGAAAGCCTCGGAAGCCAATGAAGTGTGCTGTAAATATAAATGAACGATAATTATTTGGAAACGATACCAGGCGGAAGGATCACATAAGAAAGACAATTTAGACCAGTCCGAGGGCCGAGTAAACAGTGACGAGTGAATGAAACTGCCGATAGGACCTGGGGGTCGATTTTTGGGGATGGGGAGTATAGTGGTAAACCTCTCTTCTACTACCCCTCCACCTTGCCCTCTTTCCCCCACCCAATTCACTCTCCTTCCCCCCCCACTCTCCTTCTCACCATCCTCCTTCTCCCCCACTTACCCTCCTTCCCCCACCATTCTTCCCCTGGGGACGATCAGGTAATTATTATTATTATTATTATTATTATTATTATTATTATTATTATTATTATTATTATTATTATGCTATTGAATTCTAAAAGGGTATATCATACTTCTTTATCAGCAGATCTAAAGTTTATATAATAATTTCATCCACTTAAAAACCCAAATTTTACTGAACAAATTCTACCAGGAAATGATAAACCCCACCAAATAATAACTTTCTAAAACAAATTAGTGTAAAATGAATTGTTTTTAAACCTATTTTAGACCAGTTTATATTCCGTGTATCAAAGTATAATATAAATTCAGGTGTTTATACATTATAGCGGTGTGACATGAGCTTTATGATGTAAGCCTTGTGATGTGTTGAGTTGTAAATATGAAAGAAAATGTAATAACGAAGGAATAATTAAAATGGGGGAAAAGAGTTAGAGACATAAGTGTTGTTGTTGTCTTCTTTAGTTACTCTTTACTTCCTCTTGATACTACTATCTTCTCCCCTCCTACTACTGCCTTCACTCTACCCCCCCCTCCTTCCTCTTCCTACGACTAATACCTTCTCTCTTTTCCTTTCCCTTTCCTTCTCCCCCTTTCCTTCTTCTTCCCCTTTCCTCCTTCTTCCCCTTTCCTTCTTCTTCCCCTTTCCTTCTTCTTCCCCTTTCCTTCTTTTTCCCCTTTCCTTTTTCTTCCTCTTTATTTTCTTCTTTTCTCCTCTTCCTTTCTTTTCCAGCCTTATTTTTCTCCCCGCCCACCGTCAGAATAGTTAGGATGGCGGGGAACCCAGTGTGTTAAAGCTGAACGGATATCTAAACTTTCGTAGCCTAAAAAAAAACGGTTGTTTTGTAGAATTAAGAGAGAGTCACCGAGGCTGTCTGTTGAGGCGGGGACTGTCTGTTGAGGCTGGAGCAGTCTGTTGAGGCGGGGACTGTCTGTTGAGGCTGGGGCAGTCTGTTGAGGCTGGGGCAGTGGTGCAGTCTGTTGAGGCGGGGACTGTCTGTTGATGCTGGGGCAGTCTGTTGAGGCGGGGACTGTCTGTTGAGGCTGGGGCAGTCTGTTGAGGCGGGGACTGTCTGTTGAGGCTGGGGCAGTCTGTTGAGGCTGGGGCAGTCTGTTGAGGCTGGGGCAGTGGTGCAGTCTGTTGAGGCGGGGACTGTCTGTTGATGCTGGGGCAGTCTGTTGAGGCGGGGACTGTCTGTTGAGGCTGGGGCAGTCTGTTGAGGCGGGGGCAGTCTGTTGAGGCGGGGACTGTCTGTTGAGGCTGGGGCAGTCTGTTGAGGCGGGGGCAGTCTGTTGAGGCGGGGGCAGTCTGTTGAGGCTGGAGCAGTCTGTTGAGGCTGGGGCACTCTGTTGAGGCTGGGGCAGTCTGTTGAGGCTGGGGCAGTGGTGCAGTCTGTTGAGATTGGGGCAGTCTGTTGAGGCGGGGGCAGTCTGTTGAGGCGGGGACTGTCTGTTTAGGCTGGGGCAGTCTGTTGAGGCGGGGACAGTCTGTTGAGGCTGGGGCAGTGGTGCAGTCTGTTGAGATTGGGGCAGTCTGTTGAGATTAGGGCAGTCTGTTGAGGCGGGGACTGTCTGTTGAGGCTGGGGCAGTCTGTTGAGGCTGGGGCAGTCTGTTGAGGCGGGGACAGTCTGTTGAGGCGGGGACTGTCTGTTGAGGCTGGGGCAGTCTGTTGAGGCGGGGACTGTCTGTTGAGGCGGGGGCAGTCTGTTGAGGCGGGGACTGTCTGTTGAGGCTGGGGCAGTCTGTTGAGGCTGGGGCAGTCTGTTGAGGCTGGGGCAGTCTGTTGAGGCGGGGGCAGTCTGTTGAGGCGGGGGCAGTCTGTTGAGGCTGGGGCAGTCTGTTGAGGCGGGGGCAGTCTGTTGAGGCGGGGGCAGTCTGTTGAGGCGGGGGCAGTCTGTTGAGGCGGGGACAGTCTGTTGAGGCTGGGGCAGTGGTGCAGTCTGTTGAGATTAGGGCAGTCTGTTGAGGCTGGGGCAGTCTGTTGAGGCGGGGGCAGTCTGTTGAGGCGGGGGCAGTCTGTTGAGGCGGGGACTGTCTGTTGAGGCGGGGACTGTCTGTTGAGGCGGGGACAGTCTGTTGAGGCGGGGACTGTCTGTTGAGGCGGGGGCAGTCTGTTGAGGCGGGGACTGTCTGTTGAGGCGGGGACTGTCTGTTGAGGCTGGGGCAGTCTGTTGAGGCGGGGGCTGTCTGTTGAGGCTGGGGCAGTCTGTTGAGGCTGGGGCAGTCTGTTGAGGCTGGGGCAGTCTGTTGAGGCTGGGGCAGTGGTGCAGTCTGTTGAGATTGGGGCAGTCTGTTGAGGCGGGGACTGTCTGTTTAGGCTGGGGCAGTCTGTTGAGGCTGGGGCAGTCTGTTGAGGCGGGGACAGTCTGTTGAGATTAGGGCAGTCTGTTGAGGCTGGGGCAGTCTGTTGAGGTGGGGGCAGTCTGTTGAGGCTGGGGCAGTCTGTTGAGGCTGGGGCAGTCTGTTGAGGCGGGGACAGTCTGTTGAGGCGGGGACAGTCTGTTGAGGCTGGGGCAGTCTGTTGAGGCGGGGGCAGTCTGTTGAGGCTGGGGTAGTCTGTTGAGGCTGGGGCAGTCTGTTGAGGCTGGGGCAGTCTGTTGAGGCGGGGGCAGTGTGTTGAGGCGGGGGCAGTGTGTTGAGGCGGGGGCAGTGTGTTGAGGCGGGGGCAGTGTGTTGAGGCGGGGACTGTCTCTTGAGGCGGGGGCAGTCTGTTGAGGCTGGGGCAGTCTGTTGAGGCGGGGACAGTCTGTTGAGGCTGGGGCAGTGGTGCAGTCTGTTGAGATTGGGGCAGTCTGTTGAGATTAGGGCAGTCTGTTGAGGCTGGGGCAGTCTGTTGAGGCGGGGGCAGTCTGTTGAGGCGGGGACTGTCTGTTGAGGCTGGGGCAGTCTGTTGAGGCGGGGACAGTCTGTTGAAGCGGGGACTGTCTGTTGAGGCGGGGACTGTCTGTTGAGGCGGGGGCAGTCTGTTGAGGCGGGGACTGTCTGTTGAGGCGGGGGCAGTCTGTTGAGGCGGGGGCAGTCTGTTGACGCGTCAAATTAACATAGACAAACGTTAGCTAACCTTAAGCTTGCAAAAATTAACTTCTACTTACCTAACCTAACCTACACCATATATATATATATATATATATATATATATTATATATATATATATATATATATATATATATATATATATATATATATACTTCATTTTTAGTCCATATAACACGCGGACTTTGAACATATAATCAACGACCTCACCAGCAAGGAATCGAACCCTCGACCTACTGGGTGGCCCGAAGGAACGCTTACCGGCTAGCCGGTAAGCGTTCCCTAGGGCCACCCAGTAGGTGGAGGGTTCGATTCCTTGCTGGTGAGGTCGTTGATTATATATATATATATATATATATATATATATATATATATATATATATATATATATATATATATATATGCTGATAACCACCAGGAAAGAAGAAAACACGAAGTTCCCAAGCGCTTTCGTGTAATTCACATCTTCAGGGGTGAGTACAGACTAGATAGAGTAATGCAAAACAAGATGAATATATACAGAGGAGGGTGAGACCAGGTCCACAATGGTCAGGTAATTAGGTAATGACCCTACTAATCTTTAAATGGCACACAACGGTTGGTGGTTGGGTCAGATGGGACAGTGACCCGCCCTCTCACCTGATCACAAATCTTCTTAATTACAAAGTTGTCCAGCTTGTACATGCCGTTACTCAAATTCATGTTGAATGCTTCGGTATGTTTAATAAGACTAGATTCTATGATGTTCCTACTATCAATTGAATTACATAGTAATATTGAGGAGGCATTATCCCAGTCAATGCAATGCTTGTTATCCCTCAAATGAACAAACAGAGCATTGGATTCCTGGCCTGCCCTAACACTGTATATATTCATCTTGTTTTGCATTACTCTATCTAGTCTGTACTCACCCCTGAAGATGTGAATTACACGAAAGCGCTTGGGAACTTCGTGTTTTCTTCTTTCCTGGTGGTTATCAGCATATATATATATATATATATATATATATATATATATATATATATATATATATATATATATATATATATATATATAAATAACTAAATCAATTAACTCCTCCAAAAACAAGGTTGTGTATCCCGGAGTTTATTGTGAGGCATTAAGTGAGAGTAGCGCTAAAATATCCCATACTATAGTCCCATAACCCGAGTTGTATCATCATCAAGTGTACCGATTTGCATATTTCAAACGTGGAAACAAACTCAGATGTACACAAGTTTGCCCCCAAAAAATTTACAGTCAACTAGTAAAATAGCGTGCCATGGAGGGGGGGGGGGGGGTTAATAAATGTATGTAAAGATATTTTAACCTGCCATAAGCAAATAATATACAATAAAACCACAACACAGCCTCAGCTATCAACCATCTTTCTCTCTTATTCGCTCACATCCTCCTAAAATGACATCTCTTGTTCATTCTTATCCCGGGTGAGACATCCTTCCTCTCCTCCATAATGGTTTCTCGTTGGCATTTCTTACCATGTCGTGTCGGCTTCTCCTCCTCCTCGTACCATGAAGTGATCCATACTGCTGCTGCCTTTTGTGTTGCTGTGTGGAGGTCCTCACCGTGTTATCCTGCCTGCCACACTGTTCTCGTTTGATGCCTTTGTGTTGAAAATGCAATACTCGTTTGTGGCCACTGTGGTGAAGCTGAACTACTGCCCCACTGTGGTGAAGGTGTAATACGGCCCCACTACCACTGAGGTGAAGCTGTAATACTGCCCCACTGCCACTGTGGTGAAGCTGTAATACTGCCCCACTGTGGTGAAGCTGAACTACTGCCCCATTGTGGTGAAGGTGTAATACTGCGCCACTACCAATGTGGTGAAGCTTAATACTGCCCTAGTGTGGTGAAGCTGAGCTACTGCCCCACTGTGGTGAAGGTGTAATACTGCCCCACTACCACTGTGGTGAAGCTGTAATACTGCCCCACTGTGGTGAAGCTGTAATGCTGCCCCACTGTGGTGAAGCTGTAATGCTGCCCCACTGTGGTGAAGCTTTAATGCTGCCCCACTGTGGTGAAGCTGTAATGCTGCCCCACTGTGGTGAAGCTGTAATACTGCCCCACTGTGGTGAAGCTGTAATACTGCCCCACTGTGGTGAAGCTGTAATACTGCCCCACTGTGGTGAAGCTGTAATACTGCCCCACTGTGGTGAAGCTGTAATACTGCCCCACTGTGGTGAAGCTGTAATACTGCCCCACTACCACTGTGGTGAAGCTGTAATACTGCCCCACTACCACTGTGGTGAAGCTGTAATACTGCCCTACTGTGGTGAAGTTGTAATACTGCCCCACTACCACTGTGGTGAAGCTGTAATACTGCCCCACTACCACTGTGGTGCAGCTGTAATACTGCCCCACTACCACTGTGATGTAGCTGTAATACTGCCCCACTACCACTGTGGTGCAGCCGTAATACTGCCCCACTACCACTGTGGTGCAGCCGTAATACTGCCCCACTACCACTGTGGTGAAGCTGTAATACTGCCCCACTACCACTGTGGTGAAGCTGTAATACTGCCCCACTACCACTGTGGTGAAGCTGTAATACTACCCTACTGTGGTGAAGCTGTATTACTGCCCTACTGTGGTGAAGCTGTATTACTGCCCCACTGTGGTGAAGCTGTAATACTGCCCCACTGTGGTGAAGCTGTAATACTGCCCCACTGTGGTGAAGCTGTAATACTGCCCCACTACCACTGTGGTGAAGCTCTAATACTGCCCCACTACCACTGTGGTGAAGCTGTGATTGTGCCCCACTACCACTTTGGTGAAGCTGTAATACTGCCCCACTACCACTGTGGTGAAGCTGTAATACTGCCCCACTACCACTGTGGTGAAGCTGTAATACTGCCCCACTACCACTGTGGTGAAGCTGTAATACTGCCCTACTACCACTGTGGTGAAGCTGTAATACTGCACCACTGTGGTGAAGCTGTAATACTGCCCCACTACCACTGTGGTGAAGCTGTAATACTGCCCCACTACCACTGAGGTGAAGCTATAATACTGCCCCACTACCACTGTGGTGAAGCTGTAATACTGCCCCACTGCCACTGTGGTGAAGCTGTAATACTGCCCCACTACCACTGTGGTGAAGCTGTAATACTGCCCCACTATCACTGTGGTGAAGCTGTAATACTGCCCCACTGCCACTGTGGTGAAGCTGTAATACTGCCCCACTGCCACTGTGGTGAAGCTGTAATACTGCCCCACTGCCACTGTGGTGAAGCTGTAATACTGCCTCACTACCACTGTGGTGAAGCTGTAATACTGCCCCACTACCACTGTGGTGAAGCTGTAATACTGCACCACTGTGGTGAAGCTGTAATACTGCACCACTGTGGTGAAGCTGTAATACTGCCCCATTACCACTGTGGTGAAGCTGTAATACTGCCCCACTACCACTGAGGTGAAGCTATAATACTGCCCCACTACCACTGTGGTGAAGCTGTAATACTGCCCCACTACCACTGTGGTGAAGCTGTAATACTGCCCCACTACCACTGTGGTGAAGCTGTAATACTGCCCCACTACCACTGTGGTGAAGCTGTAATACTGCCCCACTACCACTGTGGTGAAGCTGTAATACTGCCTCACTACCACTGTGGTGAAGCTGTAATACTGCACCACTGTGGTGAAGCTGTAATACTGCCCCACTACCACTGAGGTGAAGCTATAATACTGCCCCACTACCACTGTGGTGAAGCTGTAATACTGACTCACTACCACTGTGGTGAAGCTGTAATACTGCCCCACTACCACTGTGGTGAAGCTGTAATACTGCCCTACTATCACTGTGGTGAAGCTGTAATACTGCCCTACTGTGGTGAAGCTGTAATACTGCACCACTGTGGTGAAGCTGTAATACTGCACCACTGTGGTGAAGCTGTAATACTGCACCACTGTGGTGAAGCTGTAATACTGCCCCACTACCACTGTGGTGAAGCTGTAATACTGCCCTACTACCACTGTGGTGAAGCTGTAATACTGCCTTACTGTGGTGAAGCTGTAATACTGCCCCACTACCACTGTGGTGAAGCTGTAATACTGCCCCACTACCACTGTGGTGAAGCTGTAATACTGCCCCACTACCACTGTGGTGAAGCTGTAATACTGCCCTACTGTGGTGAAGCTGTAATACTGCCCCACTGCCACTGTGGTGAAGCTGTAATACTGCCTCACTGCCACTGTGGTGAAGCTGTAATACTGCCCCACTGCCACTGTGGTGAAGCTGTAATACTGCCCCACTACCACTGTGGTGAAGCTGTAATACTGCCCCACTACCACTGTGGTGAAGCTGTAATACTGCCCGACTACCACTGTGGTGAAGCTGTAATACTGCCTCACTGCCACTGTGGTGAAGCTGTAATACTGCCCCACTGCCACTGTGGTGAAGCTGTAATACTGCCCCACTGCCACTGTGGTGAAGCTGTAATACTGCCCCACTACCACTGTGGTGAAGCTGTAATACTGCCCCACTACCACTGTGGTGAAGCTGTAATACTGCCCCACTACCACTGTGGTGAAGCTGTAATACTGCCCGACTACCACTGTGGTGAAGCTGTAATACTGCCTTACTGTGGTGAAGCTGTAATACTGCCTTACTGTGGTGAAGCTGTAATACTGCCCCACTGCCACTGTGGTGAAGCTGTAATACTGTCCCACTACCACTGTGGTGAAGCTGTAATACTGCCCACTACCACTGTGGTGAAGCTGTAATACTGCCCCACTGCCACTGTGGTGAAGCTGTAATACTGCCCCACTACCACTGTGGTGAAGCTGTAATACTGCCCCACTACCACTGTGGTGAAGCTGTAATACTGCCCCACTATTACTGTGGTGAAGCTGTAATACTGCCCCACTACCACTGTGGTGAAGCTGTAATACTGCCCCACTACCACTGTGGTGAAGCTGTAATACTGCCCCACTACCACTGTGGTGAAGCTGTAATACTGCCCCACTGCCACTGTGGTGAAGCTGTAATACTGCCCCACTGCCACTGTGGTGAAGCTGTAATACTGCCCCACTGCCACTGTGGTGAAGCTGTAATACTGCCCCACTGCCACTGTGGTGAAGCTGTAATACTGCCCCACTGCCACTGTGGTGAAGCTGTAATACTGCCCCACTACCACTGTGGTGAAGCTGTAATACTGCCCCACTACCACTGTGGTGAAGCTGTAATACTGTCCCACTACCACTGTGGTGAAGCTGTAATACTGCCCACTACCACTGTGGTGAAGCTGTAATACTGCCCCACTACCACTGTGGTGAAGCTGTAATACTGCCCCACTACCACTGTGGTGAAGCTGTAATACTGCCCCACTACCACTGTGGTGAAGCTGTAATACTGCCCCACTATCACTGTGGTGAAGCTGTAATACTGCCCCACTGCCACTGTGGTGAAGCTGTAATACTGCCCCACTGCCACTGTGGTGAAGCTGTAATACTGCCCCACTGCCACTGTGGTGAAGCTGTAATACTGCCCCACTACCACTGTGGTGAAGCTGTAATACTGCCCCACTACCACTGTGGTGAAGCTGTAATACTGCCCGACTACCACTGTGGTGAAGCTGAAATACTGCCTCACTGCCACTGTGGTGAAGCTGTAATACTGCCCCACTGCCACTGTGGTGAAGCTGTAATACTGCCCCACTACCACTGTGGTGAAGCTGTAATACTGCCCCACTACCACTGTGGTGAAGCTGTAATACTGCCCCACTACCACTGTGGTGAAGCTGTAATACTGCCCCACTACCACTGTGGTGAAGCTGTAATACTGCCCCACTACCACTGTGGTGAAGCTGTAATACTGCCTTACTGTGGTGAAGCTGTAATACTGCCTTACTGTGGTGAAGCTGTAATACTGCCTTACTGTGGTGAAGCTGTAATACTGTCCCACTACCACTGTGGTGAAGCTGTAATACTGCCCCACTGCCACTGTGGTGAAGCTGTAATACTGCCCCACTACCACTGTGGTGAAGCTGTAATACTGCCCCACTACCACTGTGGTGAAGCTGTAATACTGCCCCACTATCACTGTGGTGAAGCTGTAATACTGCCCCACTACCACTGTGGTGAAGCTGTAATACTGCCCCACTATCACTGTGGTGAAGCTGTAATACTGCCCCACTACCACTGTGGTGAAGCTGTAATACTGCCCCACTACCACTGTGGTGAAGCTGTAATACTGCCCCACTGCCACTGTGGTGAAGCTGTAATACTGCCCCACTGCCACTGTGGTGAAGCTGTAATACTGCCCCACTACCACTGTGATGAAGCTGTAATACTGCCCCACTACCACTGTGGTGAAGCTGTAATACTGTCCCACTACCACTGTGGTGAAGCTGTAATACTGCCCACTACCACTGTGGTGAAGCTGTAATACTGCCCCACTATCACTGTGGTGAAGCTGTAATACTGCCCCACTACCACTGTGGTGAAGCTGTAATACTGCCCCACTGCCACTGTGGTGAAGCTGTAATACTGCCCCACTGCCACTGTGGTGAAGCTGTAATACTGCCCCACTGCCACTGTGGTGAAGCTGTAATACTGCCCACTACCACTGTGGTGAAGCTGTAATACTGCCCACTACCACTGTGGTGAAGCTGTAATACTGCCCACTACCACTGTGGTGAAGCTGTAATACTGCCCCATTACCACTGTGGTGAAGCTGTAATACTGCCCCACTATCACTGTGGTGAAGCTGTAATACTGCCCCACTACCACTGTGGTGAAGCTGTAATACTGCCCCACTATCACTGTGGTGAAGCTGTAATACTGCCCCACTATCACTGTGGTGAAGCTATAATACTGCCCCACTACCACTGTGGTGAAGCTGTAATACTGCCCCACTACCACTGTGGTGAAGCTGTAATACTGCCCCACTATCACTGTGGTGAAGCTGTAATACTGCCCCACTACCACTGTGGTGAAGCTGTAATACTGCCCCACTACCACTGTGGTGAAGCTGTAATACTGCCCCACTACCACTGTGGTGAAGCTGTAATACTGCCCCACTACCACTGTGGTGAAGCTGTAATACTGCCCCACTACCACTGTGGTGATAATGAAAGTTGTTATTGGAGACCTTACGACCCCCTTAGGAAAGCGAGGACAGTTTGGTGATACTAAGCTTAAGGTACACGGGGAGGCACTGCACTCGATCACTTTTACTTCCTCAACTAAAATCAAGTACCCATTCACAGCTGGGTCAACTGGCGTGCCCCAAACACGAAATAGTGACCTCTAGGAAAGAAAGTGGGGTCTGTATCCACTCGGTCACCATTTCCCATAAAATTCGTTTACTGCCGCTCTTATCCCTCCCCACTGCCACTGTGGTATGGATTAAAGGCTCATTCAGTGCTCGCCTCTTGTTCCGGGGGTCGGTGGTTCGATTCCCGGGCATTCCCAGTTCACCCAGCTGTAAATGGATATTTTTTTTTTTACAACTTAGGGAAGTGACAGCGGTCGGGTGCAGTTCCGGCCAAGCTGCCTCCTTGTGTACTGAAGGCTTAGTATACAGTGTGCTGTATCCACACTGTCTCTAACGGGCAGTCAAACCTATGGACCCACTATCACTTCCATTCCCACTGTGGTCAAGCTATATTACTATCTTCATGCCACTGTTGGTGAAACTCTGAGGGTCATTTGCTGTGGTAGTGGTGACAGGAACGGTATTGTCGGATGCAATAATTTTCGGTGGTTGTGGCGGCCTGGCGGGATGCTCCACCATAATGCTCCTTTACGACCCCGGTGGTGAAGAACCCTGGGGTCTTAACCAGCCATAATGGTGCCTCACCCTAATTGTGGTTGCGTTATGGTGCTGGTGTCTTTTCGTGTGAAGTAATTGTATTGAAAGATCAGTTATAGTGTAATTGTGGCCGTGTTATTGTTGTTTTTGTAATGTTTATAATGTAATAGTAGTCAGGGGCGGATCCAGGTACCAATATTGGAAGGGGGGTCAAACGCACAGGACGCAGTGCAATGGAGAAAGACAAGATATAAAATGTGCCGTACTTGACCCTGTTTCCAGTCCGTGGTGTCTTCGTCTCCTCCCCCCAAGGCTGTTACCATTCTCTACTTCCCAGGACCACACACACACACACCGGTTATAACCAGTCAGGCATATATAATCCCCATAGTATATATTTGGCTGTGACTTGACCCTGAGACTACTTAATTGTGAGATGACCCTGGGATTATTTAGCTGGGACTCGAACTTGCGTTTACTTGAGTTTATCGGTTGTTAAGATAGTTGACGTAGGCAGTAACCCCTTTACCGTTGTTCATTTCCTACCCTCGCCTCGGCCAGTACCAGCGTGACGACTTGTGTTAAGTTGTCCGAGATGCTCTTGGGAATTCCCTCCAGTTGATAGAGAAAACAGTCATTACACGTGAAGGAGGAACAGTACTGTAGAGGCTTGGGAGAGTCTCACTAGGCCGTGTTTTTATGTGACGTGAGTTATTTCTGCTGTGATGTTTATGTGAGAGAGACTGTAATAAATCCGTTGTATGCGAGTTAATGTCATTGGGGAGTCTTATAAAGGATGTATGTATTGTTAGTAGGACACACACCTCTACGTACCTCTCTCTCTCTCCTAGTAACCTCGTTCCCTGACACCGGTTGTCCCTCCTGATGCTTAGCTACCGGCCATTTCTGTATAATAATAAATCTAATTTCATATGTCCACGTCGTCCCACTTCCTTTAACGTGGTCGGGGGAATAGAACTTTACTTACTCGGTTTGTCTCCTCCCCCCCCCCCCCCCCCACAACATCCCACTCGGCAGTCTGTTGACGAAAAAAAAATAGTAATATCCTCAGTATATGAGTGTGTTTTTCTCCATTATTCTTATTATATTCAGTTTCATCACTTAACTATACCTTTCCTGGTGATCCATGAATTTATATTTACACTATGTTGACCTGTGTTCCAGGGGTAACCTGCCCTCGCTGCAGCGTCGTCACGTGGCCATCGCTCGACTCAAACACCCAGCCAACATGGGCAGAACCAGCAAGCAGGTCAAGCTCTTCATCCTTGTCCTGTGCCCCAGCAAGGAGGTGAGTACTCTGTTCCTATGCCCCAGCAAGGTTAGTACCCTCTATGGTGGCGCCTTCCCTGTTAACTAGTAATATGGCTCACTTGTAATTATGCTGACTCTCCTGAATAACGTTATTATATATGTAAGCTTTTCTAAGACAGTTTATATTAGTGTTGACTCACCTAAAGCAGAGTTAAGTTATAAGCTGACTTACCTGACGCAAAGATATACCCGAAATGTTTTAACTTGTGCAGACTCGACAAAATCCCTGTCATCTCTCCTGTTGTCCCTTGAATCCCCAGAATCAGATTCATGAATCCAAAGCATTTATGGACAGAATAATGTATCAGTCTATTGCTTCGGATTCACCAGTCTGAATCTTGGGATTTGTGAGCCAGGAGGAGAGGTGACAGGACTTTTGTGGGTGATTGTACATTATTGAAGGATAAGTTAGGTTAGTTTAGCTAAGGTTAGGTGTCCCGAGACCCCATGAAAATACTTTAGATTAGGTGTACTGGAAGCCATGAAAGCTGCAGTGTTTTGTCCACAGTAGTATCCATAGTAGAGGTGATCTAGTGTGGCCGGTCGTGGCACCAGCCTGGCACTGGAGACAGATGCAGAACGGTGTGAGAGCTGCCACTAGAAAATTTTTGAAGAGCCTCATAAAATGCAGCGTAGGACTCGTTAAATTCCGGCTGGCAACTCTGCGGCCCCAACCCCCAACCCCCCCCCCCCCCCACCGGTGCAGCAGTGTTACCAAGTCAGAGGAAAGGGATATACGGCATATGAGATGGACACTGACGTAACCGGTATTAATGTATCTCGTTTCTCACTCGTAACGATTAACATACAAGAGGTAGAGATGTATTTACAAATTCCTGCATTTATGTATAAGAACATAAGAACATAAGAAAATAAGGAGTCTGCAATAGGCCGGTTGGCCTGTGCATGGCAGCTCCTGTCGAGAGTTACTACCACTCTCTATCATCCATGAATCTATCTAGCCTCCTTTTGAAACTTTCCAGAGTTCCCGCACTTGCTACAAAGTTGCTAAGCTTGTTCCACTCGTCCACCACCCTATTTGTGAACCAGTTTCTTCCTATCTCCCTCCTAAACCTAAACTTATCCAACTTGAATCCGTTGCTCCGAGTCCTATCCTGCTCGGATATTATAAGAACTTTATCTATATCCCCTTTATTGATTCCTTTCACCCACTTAAATACTTCTATCATATCTCCCCGCACTCTTCGTCTTTCTAGGGAATGCAAGTTAAGTTTCTTTAACCTATCCTGATATGGAAGGTTTCTAAGTCCCTAAATCATTTGTGTCATTCTTCGCTGCACCGACTCTAGTGAATTTATATCCATTCTATAATAGGGGCACCAGAACTGAACCGCATAATCGAGGTGCGGCCTAACTAGCGCAAGATATAGTTGCAATAAGACCTCTGCACTCTTGTTACTTACACTTCTAGATATAAAACCCAATACTCTGTTTGCCTTATTTCGAACATTAACGCACTGTTTTCCAGGCCGTAGGTCCGGGCTTACAAGTACCCCTAGGTCTCTTTCACAAGTCGACTTCTCTAGGTTGATGTTGTTCAGGCTCTATACACTATAAGTATTTGTTCTTCCAATATTAAGTACGCTGCACTTGCTGGTGTTGAATTTCATTTGCCATTTTTCAGACCACCCCTGCAGTTTATTTAGATCCTCCTGTAATGCATTTGCATCCTGCCCTGAATTAATTTGCCGCCCTATTTTGGTGTCATCCGCAAACTTGCTTATGTCACTGCTGATCCCAGTATCTAAATCGTTTATGTAGATTATGAACAAGAGTGGGCCTAGTACTGACCCCTGGGGAACCCCACTGGTTACACGGCCCCACCCAGATTTAACACCATCTGCGCTGACCCTCTGCGTTCTATCGGTGAGCCATGATTTTATCCAATTTAGAACTTTCCCCTCGATACCATGAGCCTTAATTTTTCTCAGAAGCCTCTGATGCGGTACTCTGTCAAATGCTTTGCTAAAGTCTAAGTAAATAACAACGTAATTTTCGTCATTATCTACTACCTCGAAGACTTTCCTAAAAAACGTTAGCAGATTTGTTAGACAAGATTTTCCCTTTGTAAACCCATGTTGAGAGTCTTACGAGCTACTGTATTTCTCGTCCAAGTTGACAGTGTTGTTGTTTGGTGTTGAGTCGAGGAGCAGGGTGTGAGGGCGGCGCTTGTGGTCCAGGTGGGGGGAGGGTAGTAGCTAGTAGTACAGGTGGGGGGAGGGTAGTAGCTAGTAGTACAGGTGGGGGGAGGGTAGTGGCTAGTAGTACAGGTGGGGGGAGGGTAGTGGCTAGTAGTACAGGTGAGGGGAGGGTAGTGGCTAGTAGTACAGGTGAGGGGAGGGTAGTGGCTAGTAGTACAGGTGAGGGGAGGGTAGTGGCTAGTAGTATTTGTAGTGAGGGATGGTGGGGGCGGGGCGTGAGTACGGTTTCATCCCTCATCTCTGTACGGAATTAACGTTACATTTGGTATTTGTGTACAGTACAGGATTGTTTCATGTGTAGTGTGTGTGTGTGTGTGTGGGGAGCAGGGAGAGACTCGGGCAGGAACGAGACACGATAGGGTCGGGTGTGTTGGCCTGTTGGCTGGGAGAAGGAGTTCATTTGATTTGCAAGAGAAAGCCGGTAAAAGACTTGATAATATCCAAACTTTGGGTTTATTTACATACCACGAATTCAATCATCCCGTTAGCCTTTGTTTACGACTCTGTGTTATATATACTACAGTAAACTAGACGAACTCGCTATGAACTTAGAGTATTAAGTTTTCCAGCGAGGCTCTTTCTGGGACCACTGCCGCTGGGAGTAGTTTCAGCAAACGGGTACTGCATCAGGTGTTTGCCACGTTATTTATCTATCTATCCTCCCAAATACGTTTTGATAATGTAATTTAAATAGTAAAGTTATGTATATTAGTTTGTGTGTCAATATTGGCGTCAGTTTACTAAGGGTTCATCACCTGTTTCGAGAGACAGCCATCACTACCATGATCACCACCACTACCTACACCACCATCGCCATCATCACCCACACTATCACCAACACTATCACCACCTACACCAACACCAATGATCACCACCCACACCACCACCACCCACATCACCATCAACTCCCACACCTCCATCAACACCCACACTATCACCACCCACACCAGTTTTTTTTCACACCAGTACCCACACCACCCACACCACCAGTACCCACACCACCCACACCACCAGTACCCACACCACCCACACCACCAGTACCCACACCACCCACACCACCAGTACCCACACCACCCACACCACCAGTACCCACACCACCCACACCAGCACCATCACTTTCGTTCTGAGACTCAAAAATAACAACGTAGTTTTACCCGGAGCTGAACAATACAATAGCTAAAGAGACAATTAGAAAGAAAGTATATCTCTGGCCAACAATTCCTAGATTCATTAAGTACAGAAGGTAGGAGATTTTTACCCTCTCGTGACTAACATTTTTAAACAGATTTTGTCCTGAAGAAATAAAAAAAAATAGATTTTTCTCCAATAATTCCAAAATGGATTATAGCTACTGCACTAATTATTTGCTTAATGACTTACAATATACTGGTCAAATACCTTTATAGGTTGAGTTGTTATTGTTGGGGAAAAATAAAAACTCTCGGGGGATCTCTTAAGAGGCATTTAGAGGCAATTATTGTGTTTGGGCTCAGCGAGGTCACTTTACACCCCAGGCAGGAAGACTTAAATATTCAGTGGGACCTGGACCTGGGGAGCTTGTGTGACTGTAACCCTGTATTTTATAAGTCATTAGGCGGATTTTCTTATGTCTATATATTTAGACAGTGCGGTTATACAAACAATATACATAAATAGTGCAGGAGGAGGAGAGGAAGGAGGAGAGGGAAAAGGAGGAGGAGAGGGAAAAGGAGGAGGAGAGGAGAGGAAGGATGGAGAGGGAAAAGGAGGAGGAGAGGGAAAAGGAGGAGGAGAGGGAAAAGAGGGAGGAGAGGAGAGGAAGGATGGAGAGGGAAAAGGAGGAGGAGAGGGAAAAGGAGGAGGAGAGTTGAGGAAGGATGGAGAGGAGGAGCCGTCCCGACAACACATGCAGGATTAATAAGGATTTGTCAACCAGATGTCTTAATATAGTTTTGTTTACTTTCCCAGATTATTAATGATCTTGTTTCTTCCCTTGATTGTAAAATGGAATAATAAATGAACGTTTTGTGCTGTTTATGGTAGATGTTGTAGATAGGGTTAGGAAAGGCTGGCGGGAGGGGAAGAGAGAACTTTTGTAACAAGACAATATTTTAGTCTATATAATGGAGATGTTCAAGAGATAGCAGAGATAACACCCGACAGAGATAAGTGTGGAACCCGGAAGTAAGAGAGATGTAGAGAATTTATCCGAAAGAAACTGTGAGATAAGATGCCCGGATGAGACAATGAGAACGCCTGAGAATCACGGACTGATCTTTGAATTGAGACACAGACAATGAGAGAGATAGAGAAATGTGTGTTGGATCAAATTGTCACAAGAGAGGTACTTACTTCCCCGTCCTGTTCATATGTAGGAGGACGAATCTATGTGTAGCCCCCCTCCCCCCCCTCCCCCCCCCCCCGACCTCTCCTGGAGATAAGGCGAAATCGTCCGGACCAAGGGGGGGGGGGGGGGGGGGGTAAGAGAAGGCACGCTCGTCCTGACAAGATAGGGAGACGGAAAGGCGAGATACGAGCTGATCTCCGTCTAGCTTTACTAAATTGTTGACGTTCGTGGCGGTTCTCGACCCCAAATCCGGATTCAGTAGGATTTTATACATATTGGAGATTAAATTTGTGTTTCAAGTTAGTAAAAGGAAATATTGTTTTATATTAGATATGACTCCATTAAGAGGACGCTATTCTCTTATCCCCTCTCCCTTTCTACTCTCCTCTCCTACCTTTTCTCCTCCCCCTCCTCCCCTCCTTTCCATCTTCCCCCTCCTTCCTCTGTTCCCCGCCTCTTCTCCCCGCCATCCTCCCCGTTCCCCCTCCCTTCCTCCCCCCTTTCTCTCTTCCCCCCTTCCTCTGCTCCCCCCTTCCTCTGCTCCCCCCTTCCTCTGCCCCCCTTCCTCTGCCCCCCCTTCCTCTGCTCCCCCCTTCCTCTGCTCCCCCCTTCCTCTGCCCCCCCCTTCCTCTGCTCCCCCCTTCCTCTGCTCCCCCCCCCCTTCTTCTGCTCCCTCCCCTTCCCTCCATAGGTCCAATATGGCCTCTAATTTAAGAGATCATTTATGACGTTCTCAGGAAGGTGGAGTCTACGAGGCTTGACGAGCCTTTCCCTCCACCCTTCGTCTCCGGTCATTAATTTATCCTTCTCTCCCTCAGTCTCCTCCTCCTCTTCTCTAGCGTGTATCATAATAGTCCCCCCCCTCCTTTCGCCTTCCCCCAACTCTCCCTTCACCTCCCCTAACCTACCCTCCACCTTACACCCCTACCCTCGCCTTTCTTCCTTTACCCCTCGCACAAGAATTCTGCAATTAACTTGTTAAAAATGGTGACTCAGACGATTGGTTTACAACTAATGGAAAATTGGCTACTACTACTACGATTACTACTACTACTACTACTACTAATAATAATAATAATAATAATAATAACAATAATTAACGGTTTATTGAAAGAGCTTGGCAGCCAGGAGGCTGAAAATATACAGTTACATATTTGGGGAATGGGTTTCGAATTACAAATAATATACAAGTAACATAAGTAACACAAATAAAACATATAATAACTAGATGGGGAAAAGCTCAAACTACAGTTCATTTCAACATAGTAACAGTGCAAGAAGTAGTATTTACTGGGAGTGAATACACTGGTTTATTACAAGTTATTGATAATTTTTACAATGGTTGGGACTGGGCTGTTCTTATAGCGATCAGTGTGTGTGTGTGTGTGTGTGTGATAAAAATAATAATAATTAACGGTTTATTGAAAAAGTTCTGCAGCCCGAAGGCTGAAAATATACATTGGACAAAAATGACTTATTACATACAAAGACATGGGGTAGATGGGTCGTTCAACAAAACGTTCCATTACTGAAAGAAGAAGGAACATGAATTGAACATACAGATTATTATAGTTTACAGTTGATGGCCCGGGCCTGGGCTGGTCATTGAGACACCAGGTGGTGTGGTGTTCACCTGGTGCAGTGACTCGTCCTCGGGTGTTGATATGAAGGACCTCACGTGGTCATGGGGACACCGTGTGGTGTGGGGTGGTGTCACAGTACCTCACCTCTGCTAGGTGGTGTTGTGTTATCTCGTAGCCAGGTGCACAGCCGGCCCACTGTTGTTCCCAGGGTGGACTGAGTAACACCGTCTGGTCAGAGGATGGTTCCCAGGGGTATCTCAGTGGTGGGTCACGGCTCTCACCGGTACTGTCTAGTGCTGAATTCACTGGCTTAAACACTGTTCATCACTGTTCAACACTGATCCCACTTCTTTCCGAAACGAAATTGTCACTTTTGATGATGTTGATATCCCTGTGTGTGTGCGAGAGAGAGAGAGAGAGAGAGAGACTTTTGGCATATATCTGCATTAATTGTGTTACTCTTAATCTTAAGTGTTTATTTATGTCACCATGTCCACTATTAAGTATGTGTGAGTTATGTTTTGTCTTCTTTAAATGTTTTTGTCGACGGGGAGTCTCTTGTGCTCAGTGTGAGGAGCGTCTTCTGTATACTTGTGGTCACTAGTATACCACCCACTCAATTATTCAGTAGGCCACCCACCCACTCGGCAGGTCACCCCACCCACTCGGCAGGTCACCCCACCCACTCGGCAGGTCACCCCACCCACTCGGCAGGTCACCCCACCCACTTAGCAGGTCACCCCACCCACTTAGCAGGTCACCCCACCCACTCGGCAGGTCACCCCACCCACTCAGCAGGTCACCCCACCCACTCAACAGGTCACCCCACCCACTCAGCAGGTCACCCCACCCACTTAGCAGGTCACCCCACCCACTCAAAAGATCACCCAACCCAGTAGTAATGATATTGGTAGTGTTAGTAGTGGTGATTGTGGTGTAGTTAGTGGTGGTGGTCATTTCCCCTGCCTACCCTTGCGAGTGTCGCCGGAGTAAGCAAGGTAAATATTCTCTTTGTCCAGGATGTTGTGGAGGGTGAGGGACCAGGGAGGTCAAGTGTGACGCATGGGGGAGGGGGGCTGGGGGCTGGAGGGCTAATGGAATGGAGGGAGAGTTAAGGGACTGGTTGGGGCTGGTGAGAAGACTGAGAGCTGGAGGGAAAGTGGGGGCTGGATGGAGGACTAGGGGCTGGGAGCTGGAGGGAGGAGTCACTCTTACTGCATCAACTCGAATTTGTATGAGAATTGAGTTATCTCTTTTCCCATCTCTCTCACTCCTTCCCCTCATCACCCATCTTCCCTCCACTCAGCCATTCTCCTTCACCTTTTCGTCCCCTTTTACTCTTTACATCCCCCTCTACACCCCCCTCTACACCCCCTCTACACCCCCTCTACACCCATCCCCCTATTGTTTGCACTTCAATCGAGGTTTTTGTTCCATTGTAGACTTTGAAGGCGAGTTATTCAATGAAGTGTTGAGCTTCATTAACACTGACAAGTTGATTTACATGATAATGATGACGAGGCGGGAGGAGGAGGCCGAGGACGGACGGGAGGAGGAGGCCGAGGAGAAGATTGAGGGGGAACAGGAGGAGGTGGCCAAAGGTGAACGGAAAGAGGAGGCCGAGGGGACGGACGGGAAGAGATAATGGCTGCGGAGAGAGAGAGAGAGAGAGGAGACGGGGTGAACTGACGGCGGCGATGAAGAGTAGAGGAGGAGCGAGATATTTTGGGGAGTTTACAGGGAGAGAGAGCTGGGGAGAAGGTAATGGGGGAGATTGTTGGGGAGAAAAGAATGGAGTGAAACAGCTAGGAAGGAGAGGACGGGGATGAAACTGGGGAGAAAGCTATACACCCCATAGAAACACTTCACAAGTATTACTGTAACACCGCACAACCACCACGCCGCACAACCACCACGCCGCACAACCACCACGCCGCACAACCACCACGCCGCACAACCACCACATCGCACAACCACCACACCGCACAACCACCTCACCGCACAACCAACACACCGCACAACCACCATGCCGCACAACCACCACACCGCACAACCACTTCACTACACAACCACACCATACAACTACACCTCCTCAGTCTGATGTAAATAATACGGTCAGGTGGTCAGCGTCATGATCTATCGTGTGGTTCCCGGCGTTTATTCTGACGGTGAGTTGAGTGGACGTGCGGCCACCACACTCCTACAAGAGCCCTCTGCCTCGCCTGCACGCAGGGTCCTCATGTCCTCACGTCATACTACAGCCTCACAGGGTGTTCAGCAGTAATGGCAGACGAGGCATTAAAGCAAAGCACAGTACAGTAACAGCATTGCCAACTTAACAGCGACGTTATCATCACGTGTGAGTGTTGGCTGCAGTATTAGCGTGACAATGGGAGATTACAGCATCAATATCATCACAGCAGTAGCACCAACAGGAGCCAAGGCACGGCAGTACACGAAGAGCAGTATCAGTAACTGGAGGAGCAGCTCCCCCTGTGGTGAAAAACTTTGTTAGGTGAAGGTTGTGGTGACAGTGGAGCGGGTTGATGGTAGTGGAGAAACTTGGCCCCGAGGTTCCGCTCTTCTCTCACACAATAACAGGTTCACATATATCCCCCCCTTCCCCCCCCCCCCCCCCCTCTCCTCTCTGCTCTGGGAAGCAGTTACGTTTCTTTCATTTTTCATATTTTATTCGCGTTTTGTCCATCGTACAATGAAGTTTCAATATAAACTGCTTCATCAAGCCTGGACGTTAAGCTGCTTCATGAAGCTCCAATGCAGCAGGAAATCGTCTTGCCATCTTGGCTTTGTAGCTTTTCTGGCCGATCATTTTGACGGCACTACCGCACATGTTTGTTACTGGACTGCCTGATATAAAGGTGCTCCTGCGGCGTGTAGTATGGTACGCATGTTAGGGGTGAGGGAGGTGCTGCCATCTGTGTGTGAGACAGGACATACGGGGTGTAATATTCGTCTTTCTTAAGTGTTGTGACAAACTACAGGTCTACAAGTTACTCAAACGTTTGAATTATTTGGGCTGTGTAGTGTTTTGGCTGCACTGGACGACCTTCTTGACGTATCCACTGATATAAATTCTCTCACACCCTCGGCCCTCTCATACCACGGGATCCTTACTGGACCCATTGCCAGTAGACGCCACTTGCTGCTCACTCATGTACCTTATCATCAGTCCTGGTAGAATGGTAGAAACAAAAGAACTGTTAACACATCAGCAGAGAGTCGCAGCTTAAATGTCAGGTTGTAATGACAGTCTCGCCACCACACCGCTACTGTTGCCTCTCTACCTCCACCACACCACCACTGTCGCGTCTACCTCCACCACACCACTACTGTTGCCTCTCTACCTCCACCACACCACTACTGTTGCCTCTCTACCTCCACCACACCACTACTGTTGCCTCTCTACCTCCACCACACCACTACTGTTGCCTCTACCTCCACCACACCACCACTGTTGCCTCTCTACCTCCACCACACCACTACTGTTGCCTCTACCTCCACCACACCACCACTGTTGCCTCTCTACCTTCACCACACCACCACTGTTGCCTCTACCTCCACCACACCACCACTGTTGCCTCCACCTCCACCACACCACCACTGTTGCCTCTCTACCTCCACCACACCACCACTGTTGCCTCTACCTCCACCACACCACCACTGTTGCCTCTACCTCCACCACACCACTACTGTTGCCTCTACCTCCACCACACCACCACTGTTGCCTCTACCTCCACCACACCACCACTGTTGCCTCTCTACCTCCACCACACCACCACTGTTGCCTCTCTACCTCCACCACACCACCACTGTTGCCTCTACCTCCACCACACCACCACTGTTGCCTCTCTACCTCCACCACACCACCACTGTTGCCTCTACCTCCACCACACCACTACTGTTGCCTCTCTACCTCCACCACACCACCACTGTTGCCTCTCTACCTCCACCACACCACTACTGTTGCCTCTACCTCCACCACACCACCACTGTTGCCTCTCTACCTCCACCACACCACCACTGTTGCCTCTACCTCCACCACACCACTACTGTTGCCTCTACCTCCACCACACCACCACTGCTGCCTCTACCTCCACCACACCACTACTGTTGCCTCTACCTCCACCACACCACCACTGTTGCCTCTCTACCTCCACCACACCACCACTGTTGCCTCTCTACCTCTCCCACACCACTACTGTTGCCTCTACCTCCACCACACCACCACTGTTGCCTCTCTACCTCCACCACACCACCACTGTTGCCTCTACCTCCACCACACCACCACTGTTGCCTCTCTACCTCCACCACACCACTACTGTTGCCTCTCTACCCCCACCACACCACCACTGTTGCCTCTCTACCCCCACCACACCACCACTGTTGCCTCTCTACCTCCACCACACCACCACTGTTGCCTCTACCTCCACCACACCATCACTGTTGCCTCTACCTCCACCACACCACCACTGTTGCCTCTACCTCCACCACACCACCACTGTTGCCTCTACCTCCACCACACCACCACTGTTGCCTCTACCTCCACCACACCACCACTCTTGCCTCTACCTCCACCACACCACTACTGTTGCCTCTACCTCCACCACACCACTACTGTTGCCTCTACCTCCACCACACCACCACTCTTGCCTCTACCTCCACCACACCACTACTGTTGCCTCTACCTCCACCACACCACCACTGTTGCCTCTCTACCTCCACCACACCACCACTGTTGCCTCTACCTCCACCACACCACCACTGTTGCCTCTACCTCCACCACACCACTACTGTTGCCTCTACCTCCACCACACCGCTACTGTTGCCCCTCTACCTCCACCACACCACCACTGTTGCCTCTACCTCCACCACACCACCACTGTTGCCTCTACCTCCACCACACCACTACTGTTGCCTCTACCTCCACCACACCATCACTGTTGCCTCTACCTCCACCACACCACCACCACTGCTGCCTCGACCTCCACCACACCACTACTGTTGCCTCTACCTCCACCACACCACCACTGTTGCCTCTACCTCCACCACACCACCACTGTTGCCTCTACCTCCACCACACCACCACTGTTGCCTCTACCTCCACCACACCACCACTGTTGCCTCTACCTCCACCACACCACCACTGCTGCCTCTACCTCCACCACACCACTACTGTTGCCTCTACCTCCACCACACCACTACTGTTGCCTCTACCTCCACCACACCACCACTGTTGCCTCTACCTCCACCACACCACCACTGTTGCCTCTACCTCCACCACACCACCACTGTTGCCTCTCTACCTCCACCACACCACTACTGTTGCCTCTCTACCTCCACCACACCACCACTGTTGCCTCTACCTCCACCACACCACCACTGTTGCCTCTCTACCTCCACCACACCACCACTGTTGCCTCTACCTCCACCACACCACCACTGTTGCCTCTACCTCCACCACACCACCACTGTTGCCTCTACCTCCACCACACCACCACTGTTGCCTCTACCTCCACCACACCACCACTGTTGCCTCTCTACCTCCACCACACCACTACTGTTGCCTCTACCTCCACCACACCACCACTGTTGCCTCTACCTCCACCACACCACCACTGTTGCCTCTACCTCCACCACACCACCACTGTTGCCTCTACCTCCACCACACCACCACTGTTGCCTCTCTACCTCCACCACACCACCACTGTTGCCTCTCTACCTCCACCACACCACCACTGCTGCCTCTACCTCCACCACACCACCACTGTTGCCTCTACCTCCACCACACCACCACTGTTGCCTCTACCTCCACCACACCACCACTGTTGCCTCTACCTCCACCACACCACCACTGTTGCCTCTCTACCTCCACCACACCACCACTGTTGCCTCTACCTCCACCACACCACCACTGTTGCCTCTCTACCTCCACCACACCACCACTGTTGCCTCTCTACCTCCACCACACCACCACTGTTGCCTCTCTACCTCCACCACACCACCACTGTTGCCTCTACCTCCACCACACCACCACTGTTGCCTCTCTACCTCTCCCACACCACCACTGTTGCCTCTACCTCCACCACACCACTACTGTTGCCTCTACCTCCACCACACCACCACTGTTGCCTCTACCTCCACCACACCACCACTGTTGCCTCTCTACCTCCACCACACCACCACTGTTGCCTCTACCTCCACCACACCACCACTGTTGCCTCTACCTCCACCACACCACCACTGTTGCCTCTTCCTCCACTACACCACCACTGCTGCCTCTACTTCCACCACACCACCACTGTTGCCTCTCTACCTCCACCACACCACCACTGTTGCCTCTACCTCCACCACACCACCACTGTTGCCTCTCTACCTTCACCACACCACCACTGTTGCCTCTACCTCCACCACACCACCACTGTTGCCTCTCTACCTCCACCACACCACCACTGTTGCCTCTCTACCTCCACCACACCACCACTGTTGCCTCTCTACCTCCACCACACCACCACTGTTGCCTCTCTACCTCCACCACACCACCACTGTTGCCTCTACCTCCACCACACCACCACTGTTGCCTCTCTACCTCCACCACACCACCACTGTTTCCTCTCTACCTCCACCACACCACCACTGTTGCCTCTACCTCCACCACACCACCACTGCTGCCTCTACCTCCACCACACCACTACTGTTGCCTCTATCTCCACCACACCACCACTGTTGCCTCTCTACCTCCACCACACCACCACTGTTGCCTCTCTACCTCCACCACACCACCACTGTTGCCTCTCTACCTCCACCACACCACCACTGTTGCCTCTCTACCTCCACCACACCACCACTGTTGCCTCTACCTCCACCACACCACTACTGCTGCCTCTACCTCCACCACACCACCACTGTTGCCTCTCTACCTCCACCACACCACCACTGTTGCCTCTCTACCTCCACCACACCACCACTGTTGCCTCTCTACCTCCACCACACCACCACTGTTGCCTCTACCTCCACCACACCACTACTGTTGCCTCTACCTCCACCACACCACCACTGTTGCCTCTCTACCTCCACCACACCACCACTGTTGCCTCTCTACCTCCACCACACCACCACTGTTGCCTCTACCTCCACCACACCACCACTGTTGCCTCTCTACCTCCACCACACCACCACTGTTGCCTCTCTACCTCCACCACACCACCACTGTTGCCTCTACCTCCACCACACAACCACTGCTGCCTCTACCTCCACCACACCACCACTGTTGCCTCTACCTCCACCACACCACCACTGTTGCCTCTACCTTCACCACACCACCACTGTTGCCTCTCTACCTCTCCCACACCACCACTGTTGCCTCTCTACCTCTCCCACACCACCACTGTTGCCTCTCTACCTCTCCCACACCACCACTGTTGCCTCTCTACCTCTCCCACACCACCACTGTTGCCTCTACCTCCACCACACCACCACTGCTGCCTCTACCTCCACCACACCACCACTGCTGCCTCTACCTCCACCACACCACCACTGTTGCCTCTCTACCTCTCCCACACCACCACTACCACAAATACAAAGGCTCTTATTTTTTTTAATTGAAAGGCGCAATAAACTCCCCTAATACACGAGATACAACAAGCAAATATTGTAATGTTTATTCAAAGCAGATGTGACCCAAGTGACATCTTATCGTCCACCACCGGCTAAATCTCTCCCTGCGGCGGAGATGTATAGAACTGTTTCGCGTCTTCTGTTTACTAAAATATTGGATAACTTGTTTTAATATGACTTTACACATTTTAGCGTGGTGGTCTGATCCCCACACACGAGTCGCAGACGCGGGAGCTCGAAGCAGTGCACACATCTCGTCCCAAACGAGCGAATGAGCGGATATCCAAACTAACGATCCGGTAATACCATCAGCCTCGGTGTAGCGAGAGGTGCACCGGGCGGTCAGAACTGAGGACTGGAAGATGGCGCGATAATAAATGCTCCCGGTGGAGTTATGGTCTTCGGTTTGTGCAATGAATAATACCTATCATGACACCATCAAAATGGCACCTTACCAGTTCTGCTTTCCAGGGAAGAAAGTGTTTACTAGTTAGGCACAAACTGTAATAAGTGTTCCCATACGGAGTATCTGTCGAGGTGAGGCTTTAGAAAGTGCCACTATCGAAGCTGCCTAACAAAGCGGTGCTCTTGTCTGAAAGGCGGCCTAGAACATGAACTAGGTAAGTTTTCACAAACGTTGTTTAGTAAGACGATGGAGCAGACTTTGTGTGTAAAACCAACAAAGTCTAGTTTAGTTAATGGAATACTTGTGGTGCCATTGCTGTGTCTCCTATTCTCACTTGGAGGTCCTGGGTTCGATTCCTGACTAGTGAGGTATTATTTGTATATTGAGGTCCGAGTGTACTTGTTAACTATATATGTATCGGTCTTCCATAGCTTCGACCTAGTTAACTTAATCAAACAAGACTGTGTATCTGTTGTCAGATATAATTAAGAAGATATTGTATTCACTGAAATCGGACACCTTTTAATTCATATTAGACAAACCCTCAGTGATGTACAGCCTTGTTGAGGGGCGGTGGAGTGAGGCAGGAGGCCACGTCTCTGAAGGCCACACGATAGCTTTGATATTGTCTGTACCACTGTCAATGCCCGGATGCTGCCAGAAACACAACTAAAGTGAATATCGAGTCTACGTCTTTACCGAGTCGATAATGAAATATAGCCACGATATAATGCAATATACTTCGTTATTGTTGTGTAATTGTATATTGCGTTCTTTTTTTTTTTGTATAAGGATGATGAAGGTAGAGTTAGGCAGGTCAGAAGTATTTAGAAACTGGGGCAGAGTGAGTGTTGGCAAGAGTGTCCCGCACCGCCACCATTGTGTGTGGCTGTTTATGATAGCCCACGTCTCGCTGCCCTTCACGGCCCTTACTCCACTACCCCGGACTTCTACCACTCTCCCCCCTTCTTCTTCCCCTCTTCCTCCTCCTTCCCACCCACTTCCTCCTTCCTACCTCCTCCTCCCCACCTCCTCCTCCCCACCTCCTCCTCCTCCTTCCCACCTCCACTTCCAACCCCTCCTTCCTTCCCTCCCTCTATCCTTCCTCACCACTCTCCCCGTCTCCCTCTCTCTTGTCCCTCTGTGTCACCTGTGTGCCTGGGAGTTCCTTCCCCTGGCCAATAGTTATCTCCCATTAAGGTGACGGTCAAGTGTTAACCTATGAGAGTGAAGCAAGAACTGGACACCTCCTGATCAATAACACGCACTGTAATAGAATGGTTTGGTCGAGCTCGTGACTGTTAGTTGAGATTGTGTGTTCGAGGAATAATGTGTTGGGGGGGAATCGGTTTAACTTGTGTGAGAAACGAAGGAATATATTAATTATAATTGGTGATTTTTTTTAACGGGTAGTAAATCACCTCTACAACATTTCTGTAGTAAAAAGATGAAGATTGATATCGATTCTAAATGTTGATACTGTTGAGTTAAGCATCCAGAGAAGGAGAATTACACGACCTGGTCCTTGGAAGTTGTGTCTGGAGAGTCTTAAGGAGGATGTGCACATGTATGAGTGTTAGATGATAGTCTCAGATGCCTCAAGTGTTCGCTGATGCCGAGTGTGTGGATACCCTCAGCCCAATACCCTCTCAGGCAGCCAAGAGATGTTCTCATTACAAAAGAATTTTGGTTGGTGATAGACACTGGATATCTAGGTTGGCTGGCCGTGTAGGATGGCACAAGGAGATATATCTAATGAGGGAATTTCTAGTAGTTTTTGGATCTTTTTATTGTAAATAATCTTCAACTCCACACTCAAGGCTTGTGACGGTTCCACCTTAAATCATCCGAGGATTGTTGTGGTGCTGGCAACAGTTTTACGTAGTTGTTCCACAGACTGAACGACCCCTTGTTGGTTGCTGCTGATCCACTAGTTGTTGAAGTCGTCCTGTGCCTGTAGGAGATAGGAGAGCCTTCGACACACTAAGAAATGGGAAAATGAGGAGTGTATAATCAGCGAGGGGCAGCTGGCAGTGATAGTTGGAGCCAGAGATTGTCTGTAGCTCAGCGCTCGACTGCTTCTCCTGCTTGGAGAAGGTTACCTGATCACTTATGTTTGGAAAAAAAGTTTACCGACAATACTGTAAGACCAAATGAGATTGTACAACGAAAATCGCCTAGGTTGCTGGCTAGTTGGTGGAGGTCATTACTGTAGGTGGTCTGTTTCTTCGTTGTGCACACCTTCAGGCGTGATAGCTTGTTCCGCTGCTTGAAGGCGTTTAGTTCAGTGCATTTGAGACCCTCTAGGAGTCTAGGATATTTACTACTCAGTAGGATTCCCTCGAAAATCATTGACCAAATGTGTGGTTGAGACAGTGGTAGTTCTCAGGTGAGCGAGGCCATGTGAAGCCATCCCTCGCCTCCTGGATAAGACGGGAGTGGGGACTCCCTTGGGACTGTGTACTGCGTCACACAGTAGATCAAAGTCAGAACATCAAAGTAAATAGGACTACATCAGTAATACATTAATGTATGTATGAATTATGTATGATCTTGTTATATCAGTGATGCAGTATTGTTTGTATGAAATTTGTATGATCTTATTGCTGTTGGCTATTGAATGCGGAACTCTTATGATGGATGTGTGCAGAATTCTGAATTATTTCTTTTATTTGAGACAATAAAGATTAGTGTAACAGCGACCCTACCCATATTACTGGCCGGCCTGAGTTGAGAGCTCCACCTCCACCAGTAAGGCTACCTGGCTCCTCGAAGGTGATTTGTAGAATTCTCAAAATATATTTAATTCAAGGACAGGACTGTAAAGTGTAGAGCAGCATGAGTTAGTTGAGGTAGAAGGCGAGTGTGACCACCACGGTAATCGTTGAGTCAGCTGTTACCTCCACCTCAGTCAGCTGTTACCTCCACCCGTGTCAACATGCTTAAATATATGTCTGTGTTAACTTGTGGTAGTCTGGGAGCTGCTTGTTGTATTCACTGTCACTGCTCAGTCCTCTGACCTGCACCATGACATGAACAAAATTGTTTGCTGTATTTTGTGTCTTCAGAAAGTTAGTAAACAACTCTTGTTTGAGGAAACCTCCCAGAAAACAGCACTAGGTGTAGGCCTCAGGAAGACACCAGAAAATGCCTTCATGTCTCCGAATGGGAAATTGGGTATGTAAATAAAACACATTGCTTTCGCCTGTCTGTCTGTGTCTTTTTTTTTTATATGTGGTCATATATCGTTTGCAAATCCTCTTTACTTGCTTTTCACATGTATATATAATGAACGTTAACACCTGAGTGATGACCAGATACAGAAAAGATAAATTGCAAATGGGGTTTGGGAAATTTTTATGAAAATCTTGAGGGAATTTAGGTAATGCCGTTTCCTGCGACTACTACAGTGTGGAGGAGAGGGGTGTTTCCACTCCTGCCTCTTATAGTAATGAAATAACTCCTACAGGTGTGGTAGGTGTGCTGTCTGGAGTACTTCTCGATAAAAAAAACATCACAGCTCACGAACAAAACTCAATCCCGAGTTGGTTGAGGACAGTAGGAAAAACTTACATAGTGTATATACCAAGTCGACAAGTTACGTCCAAGTTTAACCTGATTTTCCGTTTAGATGTTTGGACGCCACACTTTAGTACCTGAGTGTTGGGCGTGACACTTGCCTGGGAACACCTTAGCTTACAATCAGTTTCTCCAAGAATGGACACTCGAGCGTACGTGATGTGTTTCTTAGCAGTGAACATTTGTACTTGTTATGCCCCAGCAATGCATTCTTGAACATATAAGACGTGTTTTCTAGTTGAATATGTATACGCCCTAGCAGTGAACACCACCAGAACATGTATATCCTAGCACTGAACACTCTACATCACACGTTTCCTAGCAGTGAACACCACCAGAACATGTATATCCTAGCACTGAACACTCTACATCACACGTTTCCTAGCAGTGAACACCACCAGAACATGTATATCCTAGCACTGAACACTCTACATCACACGTTTCCTAGCAGTGAACACCAGAACACGTAAGACACAACAATAAACAAGGTGATAAAGACCAACAGAGAGAGAGAGAGAGAGAGAGAGAGAGAGAGAGAGAGAGAGGGGGGGGGGCGTTTAGGACCCGTATTTAAGGCAGTGAGAACTCGTCAGCAGCTAAAGGGGTCTTGCTAATGCCTCTGGAAGTATTTTCTGAGTGCCATCACTGCCTCGTCTGCCTAGGAGGGTCCCCCTCCCCCCTTCTCCGTCTTGGTTGACGATGTCCACGGTAATGAACGGTTGACGGTGCTACACACACACACACACACTGCCACAGTCACTGGTACAACTCTTCCCTTCACACACCTGTAAAGTTCCTTTTTCTTGTAATGGGATTAATACCCACCTGATGTGATTGGTCAAGTCTTCTATGCATACAGGTTCACGTGATCTGGCAACTGTAGTTAGGTTAGGTTAGGTTAGGTTAGGTTTGATTTGGTTTGGTTAGGTAAGGCTATTTTACGTTAGGTTTGGTTAGATTTGGTTAGATTAGGTTAGGCTATTTTAGGTTAATTTAAGTTAAGATATATATTCTAATTAGAAGACTTAACGAGATGAAAATGCTTCTTTAACTCTATCCTCTTTCAACTTTATCATCTCAAGGTTAATGTTAAGAATAAAATAATAAATATATGGGAGAAAAATGACCCTAAAATAGAAAAAAAAAAGTTATTGGTCTTTAAAGTTATAAATAATGTTAGTTTATATATGGACCCAGCGTAGCTTTTTATCACATTAAGTAAAGCTGTCTGGAAGTTCTGGGGGGGAAGTTATTATGATTTAAATTTATATATGAATATTTAGAGGTAAAGCCTACCTGTTATATGCTACATAATTTAGGTAGAAATTAGGTTTCTTCAGTGTTGTGTGTCCTCTTTCTTCTTCTTCCTTCTTCTTCTCCTCCTCCTCCTCCTCCTCTTGTGTATATACGATTTAATAGATTTCATTCACAAACTGTCACGAAGGGAATCAATTGTATATATGCACACACACACACACAGTGAAGGTCACAAGAATGTCTACAGACCAGCTCCCACTGTACCAGATCTACAGTTAATCTATATGTTGACTCTATGTTTCTTATGTTTTTGTATTGGAAGCTTTTGTCAATCAAGTGACCCACTCCCCTACTCCACCATATGTAACTTATCATCTTTGTTCATTGTATATTTTCAGCCTTCGATCTGCCATGTTATCTTAATAAACCTTTAATTATTATTATTATTATTATTATTATTATTATTACTATTATTATTATTATCATCACACACACACGAACAACAGTGCTTCAGTAATTCTTGAGTCGTGTGTGCTGCCGAGGGGTTGGGTAAAACATCAGTGGCATAACACCCCAATTTTGTTTTCTCTGCGTGGCCAAACACCCTAACTATAACAACGAAATTAAAAATAAAACTAGATAATTGTTAACCTTATTACTGTATTTTTTTCTGACTGGCATAGCGTCGTCCCCTACACCAGCCAGCTTTTGCCAGCACGTACCACCCGACAAACGCTTAAGGACGCAACAACGTTCTTTCACCACGAAGCACCAGCAAACGTTACCGAGGAGTGTAAGTGAATAGAGAAAAAAAAGAAAATGAAATCCAATACTTTCTTATTTACCAAAGATAACTATTTTATTTTTCACTTGTATTATAGATTATTATTTTTATTTATTTATATATTTTTTATTTTTTTTTTTAATGTGGGGGATTTTTTAATCGATGTTGTGTTATGTAAGGTTATGGTCGCTGGTGCCCTCATACGCGTGGGATTTGTCTGATTTTACGAGTGGGTGTACCTGTCTGGCGCATATTGCCTGCCTGCTTCTGCCCTGTGCTGCTGATTTGATTCTGTTTGTACTGTTTCGTTGTTTGTGCTGTTTCACCCGCTGTCTGTGCTGCTTCTCTCGCTATTTGTACTGTTTCACCCGCTGTCTGTGCTATTCCTCGCTTCTTTGCTGTTCCTCTCGTTTCTGGTCTGTTCCTCTCGTTTCTTTGCTCCTCTTCTCTCTAGCTGTGGTTTCCTTCTTGCTGTTCCCGCCTGCTGTTAAAGCTGCTTTGAAGGCCAAGACTTTTTTCCTTCCTCCTTTTATTTTTTTTTTTTACTGTCCATGACACGAAGAGAGTGACCTTGGGTGTTTGGTAGGAGGAGGAGGAAGAAGGGGAAAAGGAGGAAGGAAACGGGAGATAAGAGGGAAAAAGAAGGAGGAGGAGGAGGAGGAGGAAGAGGGTGAGACGGAGAGAGAAAAGAATGGATGAAGAGAAAGAATTAAGAGAAGTTTGAGAGAAAAAAATTGGAGGAAGAGGGAGAAGTGATACCAAGGAAAGAGGGGATGAAGGAAGAGGGGAGGAAGAAATGAATGAGAACGTGGAAGATAAGAGGAAATGAAGGAGAAAATAGTTAAAGGACAGAATAGAAACTCGGCTTAGAGAGAGAGAGAGAGAGAGAGATATTCTTCAGGTCATTGCGACTCTTATTCACTGAGCTATGACTCAATTTCAGTAGGACATGATAGAGAGGAAGGAAGGAATAGAGAGGAGGAGGAAGAAGGAAAGGGGGAATGGAAGAGCAAGGAGGTAGAGGGAAGGGGGTGGAGTTGCGTAGAGGAAGAAAGAAGAGGGGAGGAGGAGCAGAAAGGAAGAGGAAGAACAACAAAAACAACAACAGTACCGAGAGCCAGGTTGACCCCTCACATAATCAGGTGCAAATTTAGGCCAAAAAAATATTGGCTTAGTGTTTTATTTTTATACTTTGATGAAATATGCATGTGAATGTAGCAAGAGGGGGGGGGGGTGGAGGAGAGCTGTTGTGAGGGTGGGGGGGACTGTGTGAAGGTGAGGGAGAGTGTAGGCGAGGGATATACTGTTCATATACAGTATATTATTTCCTCTTTTCACCTTATATATATAATTTTTTTCTTCACATTCCATGTTTATAAGATTTTTTCCCGCCAATATTCTCAAACTTTACGACATATGTGGCCATTCAGTATCAACATTTCCTTTGTATATAAAGACTTCCTTTCCGTTGTTCACTGTATGAACATCTCCACTATAGTACCTCACTTTACAGGCTGTATTTTCCAGTAGAACCCGACGGTAAATATTTTCCAGCACAGTAGATTCCAGCGGTACATATTTTCTAGCACAGTATTTTCCACCATGGTAGTTTCCGGATCGGTATTTACAACAAGTTTCACGGACTAGTCATTATCAGTGGACTGAGTGCTCGACCATAAGAGTATTTAGGAGTTAATGAAGCGTTAAAGATAATAAGCTTATGGTACGTGTGCAGAATTACCGTGAATAGTGTGTGGTGTAAGGGTGTGGTTTGTGGTGTAAGGGTGTGGCGTGTGGTGTAAGGGTGTGGCGTGTGGTGTAAGGGTGTGGTTTGTGGTGTAAGGGTGTGGTGTGTGGTGTAAGGGTATGGTGTGTGGTGTAAGGGTATGGTGTGTGGTGTAAGGGTGTGGTGTGTGGTGTAAGGGTGTGGCGTGTGGTGTAAGGGTGTGGCGTGTGGTGTAAGGGTGTGGTGTGTGGTGTAAGGGTGTGGTTTGTGGTGTAAGGGTGTGGTTTGTGGTGTAAGGGTGTGGCGTGTTGTGTAAGGGTGTGGCGTGTGGTGTAAGGGTGTGGTGTGTGGTGTAAGGGTGTGGTGTGTGGTGTAAGGGTGTGGTGTGTGGTGTAAGGGTGTGGTTTGTGGTGTAAGGGTGTGGTTTGTGGTGTAAGGGTATGGTGTGTTGTGTAAGGGTGTGTTGTGTAAGGGTGTGGTGTGTGGTGTAAGGGTGTGGTTTGTGGTGTAAGGGTATGATGTGTTGTGTAAGGGTGTGTTGTGTAAGGGTGTGGTGTAAGGGTGTGGTGTGTGGTGTAAGGGTGTGGTTTGTGGTGTAAGGGTATGGTGTGTTGTGTAAGGGTGTGGTGTGTGGTGTAAGGGTATGGTGTGTGGTGTAAGGGTGTGGTGTAAGGATGTGGTGTGTGGTGTAAGGGTGTGGTGTGTGGTGTAAGGGGATTTCCTTGTTCCCACTTTGTTACTACTATATTGCCCAATCTATCTTTGCTGTTGGGAATCAGAATGGCAGAGTGAAAAATCATATTATTTAGCTTCTTGATTATTCGATACTACAGCTGTCTAGCGCTTGATTGAACTAAACTGTAAGGTACTATAGCTGTCTAACACAAGTATAACTAAAATGTTAATTTTTACAATTGTCCAAGGCGTGATGTTGCCATAGTGTGCTTTTACCCCAGCTCAGCCTAGCACATGATCTGTCAGACCGAGCATTGTGGAGTGTTTGGTCGTTCTAGGTAACTGGTGAGGTGAGCAGTGTACGTAGTCGAACGTTAACCTCTATCAAAGATAATATCGAGTATTAAGCTTGTTGTGGTGGTTCGTGTATCAGGAACGACGGCTAACAACAGCTTGATGTTACTTGCGATACGTCCCCCTCACCCTGCTACTATCACCAACACAACACTCACTTTTACTTTCCTTTTATCACTATTCTCTACCTGGGATAACGAGCCTGAACTACCTGCTGGATTCTCATCTTAGGATTGGTCTCGAAATCTTACTTCTTACCTTTGTCCTTCTGGCCTTCACCTTCCCTACACCTTGCCTCCTGTACCGTCTCGCCCTCATCTTAGCTTTTCTGATCTCCAACCCCCCTACACCGTCTACCCCCCCCCCCCCTGTGTTTACTGGAGGCAGAAAGGGGACGTTTAAATTGTGGAACATGTAAGCCAGACCTCAGCCTGGGGTCGACTCTCCTGAGCCCCACGCTTGATCCCGGCGTTTGCTGTATCTTGCTTACACCTGCTGCCTGCTCTCCCTCCTCACCCCTGCTGCCTGCCCTCCGTCCTCTTCCTGCTGCCTGCCCTCCGTCCTCACCCCTGCTGCCTGCCCTCCGTCCTCACCCCTGCTGCCTGCCCTCCGTCCTCACCCCTGCTGCCTGCCCTCCGTCCTCACTCCTGCTGCCTGCCCTCCGTCCTCACCCCTGCTGCCTGCTCTCCGTCTTCACTCCTGCTGCCTGCCCTCCGTCCTCACCCCTGCTGCCTGCCCTCCGTCCTCACCCCTGCTGCCTGCTCTCCGTCCTCACCCCTGCTGCCTGCTCTCCGTTCTCACCCCTGCTGCCGGCCCTCCGTCCGCACCCCAGATAAACCAATAACACCGTGGCTTTATCTGGGCAGTTGGCGTAAAGCTGTGGTTTGGTTGTGGTGTCACGAGGGAAGGACCCACCACCTACCTTGACCACGGCATGGATCCTCGGGGCTGGTGACGGAGAGACCATGGCAGATTGTTGAGGGATGGTGATGGCCGAAAGTGAATGTGATAACTGATGGAAGATGATAAAGGTGAATAAAGGAAGAACTAGAGGGAGAGCATTATAAAAGAGAAAGAGTAGAGTTTGGGGGATAATAAGTAACACCTGTACACAGAATGGGGGGAAGAGAGAAGAAAAAAGGATGGAGATGAATAAAATTGGAAAACATGGTAGGAGGAGAGGGTCGCGTCCTTCTGGACTGGTGCCTGCACTACGGCACCTCAAGTACCCAGAGAGATTAGAACGCCTGCAGTTTCCTAGCTTATACTATAGATGGGCAAGGGGTGACTTAGTAGAAATTTATAAACATCTCGGAAGACATTACCCAGTCCAATGCTCTTAACTGGAGCTAGTAGGTGCCCGCCCTATTGGGTGTCACTGCTCAACGTTGATGAAACTACAAGTCCAGAAAATTGTCAAGGCAAACTTTTTCCGAGTGAGAATTGTAAGCTCGTGGAACAATCTGCCAGAGTATTGTGACAGCACCGAGTGTGAGCTGGTAGTGTTGTGGAGGATAACAGGTGGCTGTAGTACTGCCCTCTACACGTAGTATTTGGCTCTCACCACAAGGGTCCGTCTTACCTCTGGGGTGTTATAGGTTGGGGCCGATACCGATTCCCCCTGCTCCTCCTTGTTTCAAATATTTTTAAGTTGAAATTGTCACTGAATATCAATTGTGGTAAGTTAAACAACAATCCGTGTGTGTGTGTGTGTGTGTGTGTGTCATGCATTCATTTCCTCCCTGCGCTGGTCCTCTCCCTCTGGTCTTCTCATTACCTGCTGGTAATTGGGTCATTATCGTTGAAGGGTATGACGTAGGTCGCGGAGCTCTGGTTAAACCTAATAATAGCAGAACCAATGGAATATTTAAGGAATTCGACTGTGCTTTTATGTTTCATTCTGTAAACACAACGATGAGACGCGTTATATACATGAATTATACACATTTACTCTGGAGAGTCCTGTAGGAGGCCAAACTAGTTAAGATACTAACAGTCTTGAGTGTTTTCAATTTAGTTTATTTGCTAATCTTAAATTTCTTCAGTTCCAATGTTGAGGTCTTTGATTTTCTCTCCATCTATGATCTCCTCCAACATGTCTGTCATACTCTTGGTGGCAGCTCAATAAAAACCTCCACCATAAACATCATAGCGATAATAAACAACGAAGAACCAA
Organism: Homarus gammarus; assembly: GCA_958450375.1. NCBI lineage: Eukaryota > Metazoa > Arthropoda > Malacostraca > Decapoda > Nephropidae > Homarus > Homarus gammarus. The sequence continues at coordinate 5,764,047 of CAUDMG010001221.1, forward strand.
CACATAATCACCACAGGCCGGGTCGCCCATTTTTCTCCAAACTGATATGTCTCCCTTTGATATTCGCTCGTTTTCTATGACAATTTTATTTACAACCTCCTAAAAAATTTGGAGAAGCATTTGATGTGATCCTTGTCCGTGTTGTGCTTCGTAGTTCTGCAATTATGTGAATTTTTACACTTAGGTTAGTTTCTTAGACACAAGGAGGGAGGAAATGTTGACGATTTGTTCTAGTAACCAAAAAAACTGACGAAAACGTAAAATATCCTTCAATAAATTTTGTTTCTAGTAATCGAGGCAGCTGGAGGGGGGCGTCGGTTCTCCACCCTCCACACCTGGGAAGTTCTCTCAGTCCACAAATCAGGTCGGCCATTTCCGACGAGCGCATTTTCTAGCCATCTCATTATGTCTCGTCTTGTTCCGCTTGTCATAGAGGAGGACATACATTTTTTTTATCCAGGTTTTCGTCATTTATGAATGTTTCTGTGTGCCGTAAGGTGGTTTGACGAGCTACTTGTTCTCACTGTTTTGATCATGTGTATTTTGTCGAACTCGTGTTAGCATAAATGGGTCGACAGTAGTGTTAACGGAGTGTGTATTATATAAACGCGGCCAGGAATACATCCGGCCCATGATTCGATGCCCGTTGCTTAGTGTTTTTTTTTCTTTTCCTTTTTCTTTTATCCCCTTCACCACTGATCGGCTCGTTAGCCGCTTGGGCGATCGGTCTCTCGTCTGTTACGCACTGTTGGCAAGCACTGGGCATGCACCGGCTCCTGAATGTACCTGAACCCGCTCCAGTGTTGGTCAAGTCTTGCCTTGAAAGAGCTCACACTCGGTCCCGTCACAACACTTTCTGGCAGATTGTTCCAAGAGTTCACAACCCTCACTCCGAAAAAGTTTGCCCTCAGTTTTCTGAAATTGCGGCTTCTTCGATCTTGAGCTGTGACCCCTTGTGGGGCGAGCGTCCGCCAGCTCCAAGTAATGAACACTCGACTGAGTAGTGCCCCTTGAGATGCTTATACACCTCAACTAGGTCCCCCCTCGCCCGTCTGTAGTATAAGCTAGGAAAGTTCAGGCGCTCCAATCTCTCAGGGTAACTGAGGTGCCGAAGTGCAGGCACCAGTCTGGTGGCCCTCCTTTGAACATTTTCAACCAACTGACAGTCCCTTGCATATCTCGGGGACCAGACGGGATGACAGTACTTCAGATGGGGAAGCACTTCACTCTTGAAGATCGTTACGAGGGACGGACCGTCTAGATATCTGAACGACCTTCTTCTCGCAATGGCCCGAGAACTTAAGCTCATTGTCAACATACACACCTAGGTCCTTCTCACATTCAGTCTCAGATAGTGCAATTTCTTCATCCCGTTGGGACATATGACACGCCTCCTTACCGTTGGTACGCCCCAGGTGCATCCTCTTACACTTCGTGACATTGAATCTCAACAGCCATTTCTTCGACCATTCTTGGAGCCCACAGAGGTCCTTCTGCAGCTCTTCACAGTCCGCTTGGTTCTTGATTTCCCGAAATAACTTGGCGTCATCGGCAAACATTTGTATGGAGGATTGTACAACGTCAGGCATGTCATTTATGAAACAAACAAACAAACAACAGCGGGTCCAATACACTGCCCTGCGGTACCCCGCTTGTGACAGGTACGGATGATGATTTCGTGCCATTAATAACCACACACTGCTTGCGGTCATGTAAAAAGTCTTCTATCCACGCTAGGACATTTCCCCGAATTCCGTACCCTTCCAGTTTGATTTTCAGCCTTTCGTGGGGTACACTGTCAAAAGCCTTGGCAAAATCTAGGTAAACATTGTCGATATTACCACCCCGTTCAAGAATATGGGTCCAAATATCCAATACCTTGAGCAATTGTGTTAAGCAGGAGCGCCCCGGCATTAAACCGTGTTGGCAATCCTTTACAAGGTTGTTTCGTAGAAGATGTTCCATTGCGGCATCTCTGATAATACTCTCAAGTACTTTACATATTATGCTGGTCAGGCTCACCGGTCTATAGTTGTTAGTGCAGTGACGATCGCCCTTCTTGAAGACAGGACTCACATAAGCCACTTTCCATTCACTGGGGACCATTTGTTCATCCAGGCATTTACAAAACAGGATCTCCAGGGGCTCTGCAAGCTCGTTGCACAACTTTCTCAGCACTCTAGGATGCACCATGTCAGGTCCGGGACTCTTATGGACCTTTAGCCTGGACAGTTTTTTTCTAATACCCTCTTCTGTGAACACAATGTGGGTCAGTGCTGTGTCGAACCGTCTGTCCTCAAACGCAGGAAGGTTAGTTGCATCCTCTCTTGTGAACACCGAGGAAAAGAAGCTGTTCAATGCCTCAGCTTTATCCTCGTCAGAATCTGCGTAACTACCATCCACCAGTCTCAGGTCTGATACTCCTACTCGCGTTTTCAATTTCGACTTTACATAGCGATAAAACGCCTTCGGGTTTGACTTGACCTCGCTTGCAACCAGCCTCTGGAACTCCTTTTCAACCCTTCTACATTCTATCTTTACTTGGTTTCTGGCCCTTGCATACATCCTCCTGTCCTGCTCATCGTTTGACCCAACCCACGTCTTGAATTTCTGGGTTTTCTTCTTAACTCTGTCGACCGCTGGGTGCTTCATGTGTAGGTATCTCCTCGTATTCCTTGAGGCATTGGGTTTGGTCTTGGGAATATAATTATCGATCAAATAGGTCACTTTACAAGTTATGATATTCAGCGTAGTGTCTGCGTTTTTGTGCCTTAATGAGTCAGGCCAGTTGATACCTCCCATCTCTTCCCTCATCCAGTTGTAATTTCCCTTATAATATTTGCACCTTGGCCTGGCCTTATCCTGAACTAGGTAACAGTTAAATATGGTGACTGGTGCCAACTGGGGCAAGGTGTTCCAATTTGGCCACCATACCCTCCTCGTTTGTTATGATGAGGTCTAGTGGCTTGGGTGTTTGCTCCCCTCTGTAATGTGTCGGGTCTCTAACATGTTGGAACAGAAAATTATCTCTCAGAGTTTCTACAAAAAGAGTAGCAGGATTATTCAAGTCATTCGGGGTGGACTCGTTTCTCCAGTCGATGTCGCCATAGTTAAAGTCCCCCATGATAAGGAGGTGGCTAGGTTTGAGCATCGCCGCGTTGTCTATTAAGGCTCTTAAGTTCCTTTGATTTAGTGGGCCACAGTTTGGGGATCTGTAGATACACCCGACGATAAGTAAGTCCCCTCCCTTTAATTTAGTTTGACACCACTTGAACTCTTCAAAAACATCCTCTCCCTGTACCCTCGCCTGGCTGGCTCTAAGGTCTTGCCTAGAATAGATAACCACACCCCTCTTGCAAGTTTCTTGAGAAAGGTTCGTAAATGAGTCATATCCAGCAATACTGAACTCACATTCCTCTTGGTCGATTTTTCTGTTCTTGCACAACAGTTCTACAACTCCTACAATATCTGGTTGGTGTACTTTCAGTAGAGTTTCAACTCCTCTCTCTTATCAAGAAACGTGTCAGTATTAGTGAACATGACATTCAAGCCAGAATTTGTTCTCGGTAACGTCTCTGCTCTTAGTAGTAACCCCGCTCCCCCCCCATTCTCAGAAGCTGCAGCATTTGCTAAGTACACTGTATTTTGCAGGGTGTGGTTAGAAATGTGATTGTTTACACGGCACTCCCCTCCTCCTGTCTGGTAGGCGGAGCTGGTGCCACCTCCCGGGTGGGGGGTAGAGCGGGTGGAGGGTGCGCTGCTGCCCCCTGTGTCGGCACACTTGCTTCCACTACCCTCCCCCTGAATATAACCCATGTACACCCGTCCCCGTTCCTCCTTGACTCCTCCCTCTTCTGCTTCAAGTCGTGCAGGAGCTTCTTGTGCTGTTCCCTCTGCGTTACTGTGCGATCTGGGTGAATGAATACACCCCGAGATGCCTAGCTCTTTGCTAAGTATTTTGCCTGCCGAATAATCCCCCATTTCTCCTCCTCGCTCACTAGTGTGATCCTGAGGGGGCAAGGCTTATCCCCTTGCTTTTGTCCCAGCCTCCTCACATCCTGTGGGGTTGACAGCATCTTCAGAACCTCTGTACAATATTTTGAAACTGCATCTTATCGTGTGTTACCTTACTCTCAGTTCCCTCCGCCTGGCTCTCGGGGACTCCAAAAACTTTTACATTGTTCCTGCTCTGGAAACGTTCCCGTTGTTCCTCCTCTCCCCTAACAGTAGGTCCGTTAATTTTCAATTCTTCGACACACTTCTTCAGAGTCCCTAGCTGCTGTAGAACCTGTTCTGATCCTGCATTACTCTCCGCCCCCCCCCCCCCCTGTGGCCCTGCTAATGCCTCAGCATAACTCCTCTTAGCAGCCACCTCCATTCTATCTGCTACTTCCTCAGTCTTGGCAAGGATCTCTTTCCCAACTTGCTCTAGTTTGGCAACCAGCAGGGCTCCAGCTTCATCTATTTTCGTCCCTTGGGAACTCGTTCCCTTATGTGTTGCGAATACTGGCTACCCTTCAGCCACCTAAACTCAAGGTACACAGGCTCGGTTTACATTCAATTACTATTTACGAGTGTTTGTGTATGCACACTTAAGATATACACGCAGCATGTCTTGGTGAACATAACACTGATGCCGGCGGACGCGAGACTTCCTCTTGGAGTGAGATAATTAAGTTCCTTGTATTATATATATATATATATATATATATATATATATATATATATATATATATATATATATATATATATATATATATATATATATATATATATAATGTGTGTGTGTGTGTGTTTTAATGGTTTCAGAAACACCTGGACAGAGTTAGAGGACCGCCATTGGAAGTGCAGTGATTCTCTCAGTCCTTAGGAAACTGTTAGCACGTCGATAGTTCCTTAGACACCGCAAAAAACTTGTCCTCAGTTTGTATACGTGTGGTCACAGGCTCACAGTGGCCGGGCCGTGGCACCGTCTATCACGCTGCACCGTCTATCACGCTGCACCATCGACATATTTATTGATTTTCGCCTCGAGATATACACACGAAATTTATCGGAATGGCCTCGAACTTGGTGTAAGAATTAGGTTAGAGCCCTGGAGGAGGGGAGGGGGAAGCACCAGAGGCGGCAGCTTGTTAAGCCCTCGCGTTCTTGAAGGTGTAGATGAACGTGCGGATAGTCAGGGTGGAGCATCTGATAGGTAGGACTGAGCCGTTGGTTCTCCCCCCAGCGTATTGTCTCGGCCCACACCACCTATCTCCACCTCATAATCTTCTTCCACCGGAATTACAGGTTGGACTCCTAAACCCTTTAGAAAAATACATTTTACCTGAATGACTTTATGAAACAAAGTAAGTTCCTGGTGATACATATCGATTTGAACGCTTTATAATACCTTACAGAAACTTTTCTTCAAATTCCTCGGGACCTGATGTATTAAATAATCTCGTTACATTCATTTATAAATTATATGGTATGTTATTAAATTTGTTATAGGTATGATAAACTTAATAAAAACGTTGCTGTTTCATGTTACATCCGTCGAAGGTTTACAGTCATGAACAAATCAAATGAAAAGATAATAGAGCTAATATTTGTTTATATAATTACAATACAGTATTTGACTTTCGTTAACGCTTTTCATACAGGCTCCCATTCTAGTGTCGCCTGTGTTAAGTTTGCTACACTGGGATCATTTCCGTCATCATCAGGTTGGAATCATAATTTACGCTTCTTCGCAATTACTCCTTTCTTTTGGCCTATAAAGGTGAAACTGACGGAGATAATAAACACAGGAGGAAAAAAACGCTCCCACCGGCTTGAGGGTCAAAATATTAGGTCACTCAGGCCAAGCAATAGATTATTTGTTTCCACGTGATAATTTCAGTGTTTTATGGGGTCATTTATTTTTAAATTTCACCGACAACTCATACTTCAGATACACTATTAAGAAACCTCACCAGCTACAGTACAACACACATTTATCATTGAGTATTGTTGTGTCCGTTTCCTGGTGCAGGCGCGGTGTGCATGGAGTAATATGGCAGGAGAGTGGAAAAGGCGGTGTTACCCCTAGATGGTCTTTGTCTCGCCCAAGTACCGTCGCGTCTTCTTCTGTTGACCCCTACACGCTCTGCCACACATCGTCCACTGTCTCTAGTACCCCATTTGTGACTTTTCAAAAACTACTATTTCTCCTCGTCCAATGGTTCGTTGCTTACTGGTCTTTGTTGTAAAGGGCTTGGGCTTTTGAGGCGGTGTTTTCCCATAGCACCTTTTTTTTTATCTATTCTACCTGCACGGAGCCTATTACGTCTCACTGATGTTATTCTCTTCGACAGTGGTGGTTAGGTTGGGTTGGATTAGGTTAGCTGAGGTTGGGTTGAAGTGGGTTAGCTGAGGTTGGGTTGGATTAGGTTAGCTGAGGTTGGGTTGAAGTGGGTTTGTGTAGGTTGGGTTGAAGTGGGTTTGTGTAGGTTGGGTTAAAGTGAGTTTGCTGAGGTTGGGTTGAAGTGGGTTTGTGTAGGTTGGGTTGAAGTGGGTTTGTGTAGGTTGGGTTGAAGTGGGTTTGCTTAGGTTGGGTTGAAGTGAGTTTGCTTAGGTTGGGTTAAAGTGGGTTTCTCTAGGTTGGGTTGAAGTGGGTTTGTGTAGGTTGGGTTGGGTTAGCTTTGGGTGGGATGGGTTAGATTAGCTTAAGTTAGGTTGGGTTAGCTTAGGTTGGGTTGGGTTAGGTTGTTGACGTTACGATGATGTTCTACTCAACACTGACCATTACTGTCGCGTGTTGCAGAGTCTTAATGTAATAATCCAGCCCCCTTTTGTTCCTCTCCTTCTGTACCATGTTTTCTCGTCTCCTTCCTCCACACCCTCACTACAACATCACCCTCTTACTTCTCCTTCCCTCCCTCCAAGCATACATCCACCTGACACCTCCCACTACCCTCTTCCAGCCCCCCCGATCTACCGCCTATAACGACACCACTTGCATGGCCGCGGGTTACTTCCCAACTAAATTCAAAGAGGCCATTATTATCCTAACACCAAAACAAGGAAAGAACCCCGCCGTCCCACAAACTACAGACCGATCTCCCTCCTCGAAGTACCTGGAAAAATCCTAGAAAAATCATTAATAGCCGTCTGAGAAATTACCTGGAAACAACCATCAGAGTCAGTTGCAGACAAATTGGGTTCAGGAAAGTGAAATCCACCACAACAGCGACAGCCCTGGCATGTAAAAACATAGCCAGAGCCGCAACGAGTGGTAGACAATGTAGTCTAACTCTCCGGGATGTAGCGACGTCATATGACAAAGTCTTGCATGACGGTCTTAAATATAAGATACTCCAACTCGGACTGCCCGCCAACATTGAAAAGCTGCTTTGCAACTTTTTTGCCAGACTGAGGGTAGGACAACACACAGGAGAGACCTTCCCACTCATGAGCGGAGTCCCTCAGGGTAACTTCTTCTCTCCCACCCTATATATCATCTACACAAGTGACACCCCGCCCCCTACTATAATAGGAAATAAATATATTATGTATGCGGATGACATCACTCAAATAACAACACATCAAGGAAAATCGCGAGCGTTTCAGGTCGACAACACCAGGCGGGAAATGGAAAGGGCAAATAATTACGAAAAACAATGGAAAATTCAAACCAGTCTCCCGAAATTCACAGTGATCCCCTTATGCAGAAGAAAAGTCCATCCATTAGTAACCAATAATGCCCAGATAGAATACAAAAGCAGAGGCACCCTCCTGGGCCTACATATATCCACGACAGGCAACTCCCACCATGTCCACACCAGGAAGAAAAAGGCAAGAAGAGAGCTGAGAAAACTATACCGCTTTAACGCGCTTCCTGGGAAAATAAAACTCCGCCTGGTGACATCACTTATCATACCGATATTAACTTACCCAGCAGTACCTCTTCATACTATGAGCACCACTCAATTATTAAAATTACAGGTGGTCCAAAATGAAGCCCTGAGATTCGTCACAGGTGAAAGATACCCCTTCACCAGAACCACAGCCGAGATACATAGAGACCCGAGAATAAAACCCATCAACCAGCAGCTGCACACCCTGGCCAGCAGAGTCTGGCAAAAGATAGAACGATCAGAACAAGAACTCCTTCAAAGACTCCCATCAGACAACGACAACAACCATACATGGTTCCCAAAAGGTTACCAGATCTCAAAAGGTCCATTACCACCCTCGATCTATACGGCCAGGCAATAGACAACCTCCCTAGACCATTGATTTTTGATTTTGCCGCTTGCAGCGGCTACTTTATTGTGCACCCCACACTCATCCTGTGAGCGGTAGCGCAAAAGGATTACAGAGTAGGGTTTACAAAGGGTCATAATAATTAACCCCGGTTGTCAGGATATTATGGCACTAAAAGTTACACAGTATTTCATTTACATTATTTGTTTAGTTCTATACATAAAGGGTAACTTATTCACAAATGCGTGAGAACAGGCGTGTGAGGCAGTATGTCTGGCCTCACACTTTGTTATTCACATTTACGTGGGAGGTATTCAAGCACATTGCGTATTTGGTTCTGTACATCCCTAGACCAGCATCCACCAGTAGAGTCGGCAGAATATGAAATAAGGCCCTTAAAACACCCATGTATGGAATAGGGTAGGCTGTCTAGTGCGTGTTTCGACAGACAATAACTAACCCATGACACAACACTAACACACTATTAGCTTAGCTAACCCACAGCTACCTCTTACCTCCTCCTAAATTTCTTCAATTTCCGAACTATAACTTTCTTCCCCCATCTCTAATCTTCTTTCACCCTTTCTCTACACAAAAACATAGCTCCTACGACTCCCTCCCACGACCCCCTCCCACCCCTCTCCTGCTTATCCCTCCGTAACATCTGGGAGAGGAATTTTAGAGGAAGTTGTGGCAGTGTTCCTAAACATCAACACCCCCCTCCCTTTCCCCCCTACCTCCCCCTCCTTCCCCTTACCTCCCCCTCCTTCCCCCTACCTCCCCCTCCTTCCCCTTACCTCCCCCTCCTTCCCCTTACCTCCCCCTCCTCCCCCTTACCTCCCCCTCCTCCTCCCTACCTCTCTCCGCTGATGTTGTTGGTGGAGACAGATGACATTTTCCTCTAGGGTGACGCACCCTTCCTCCTGCCACCGGCCTATGTCGAGTAGGGTGAAACTCTCTTGCTCTCCACCTCCTCTCCTCTCCTCCCCTTACTTGACAGATGACGAGTCTTTGTCACCCTACGAAGGAACGTGATAAAATAACTTTGTCAATTGTTAAGAAATATCATGTCATCAAAACTTATTGCTCGACGATTTTGTTGGTCTTCTGAAGCTTGACGTTATAAGGGTTAGTCTTTGTTATTTCACTCTTCGATTATTATTTGTTGTCCTTCCCATTCTTCTGTTGTTTTTTCTTTGTCCGTATCATCTTTGTTATTTAATTCGATCTTTCCCTCTTTCTGGTCGTTTAGGTCTCCATCTTTGGTTTTTCTTCTCCCCACTTACCTTTTCTTCCTCGTTCTCCTCCTCCTAGCCTCACCATCTTTCCTCTCACGTTTAGCTTTTCTTTCCACTCTCTTTAATCATTTATCCTCTTTAACCTTCTTTATCACTCCTCTCTGTCTCGTCCCATCCCTTTTTCCTTTCTCCTCATTCCTTTCCCTCCTTCACCTCTCTCTCCCTCCTTTCTATTTCTCATCGTATCCCTCCTCTCTCCTCACCCTCCACCTCTCCTTCGCCTCTATCCCACTCACCCCCACCAGTCTTCCTCACTTCTCATTTTTCCTCATATCTTCCCCCATCCCACACCTCTCTCCCTCTCTTTCACTTCTCACCCTTCCTCGCTTCTCACCCTTCCTCACTTCTCACCCTTCCTCACCTCTCTCCCTCACTTCTCACCCTTCCTCACCTCTCTCCCTCACTTCTCACCCTTCCTTACCTCTCTCCCTCACTTCTCACCCTTCCTCACCTCTCCTCCTCACCCTTTCACTTCATCTTGGTGGCGGTCCAGGATTTGAGGGCAGACGGCCAAGGTTACTTCCCCTGGTTGTGTGGTGGTGGCACACACACACACACACACAAACACACACACACACACACACGCACAGACACACACACACGCACAGACACACACACACGAACAGACACACACACACGCACAGACACACACACACACACACACACACACACACACACACACACACACACGCACAGACACACACACACACACACATGTACACACACACACACACACATACACACACACACACACACACACACACACACACACACACACACACACGCACACACACACACACACACGCACAGCACACAACACACACATGTACAGACACACACACACACAACACACACACACACACACACATACACACACACACACACACACACAGATCATTACTTGTTTTTATTATGAAAACACCTTCATCCCTCCTCCCCCCCCCCCTTTCCCCACAGTCACCCGTCTCCTTCGTTCATAAACTCGTTCTAATTAATTTGCCCACCTCATCCCCTACTTCCCCTCACCCCTCCCTACTTCCCCTCACCCCTCCCTACTTCCCCTCACCCCTCCCTACTTCCCCTCATCCCCCACTTCCCTTCACTCCTCCCTACTTCCCCTCACCCCTCCCTACTTCCCCTCACCCCTCCCTACTTCCCCTCACCCCTCCCTACTTCCCCTCACCCCTCCCTACTTCCCCTCATCCCTCCCTACTCCCCCTCACTCCTCCTTTCTCCTCTCCCACTTTCCCCTTCCTACTTCTCCCCATTTCCCCTTCCCCCTCCCATATCTCTCCCCCACTTCCCCTTCCCATACCTCTCCCCCACTTCCCCCTCACCTCACCCCTACTTCCCCCACCCATACCTCTCCCCCACTTCCCCCTCCCATACCTCTCCCCCACTTCCCCCTCCCATACCTCTCCTCCACTTCCCCCACCCATACCTCTCCTCCACTTCCCCCACCCATACCTCTCCCCCACTTCCCCCACCCGTATCTCTCCCCCACTTCCCCCTCCCTTACCTCTCCCCCACTTCCCCCTCCCATACCTCTCCCCCACTTCCCCCTCCCATCCCTCTCCTCCACTTCCACCACCCGTACCTCTCCCCCACTTCCCCCACCCGTACCTCTCCCCCACTTCCCCCTCCCTTACCTCTCCCCCACTTCCCCCTCCCTTACCTCTCCCCCACTTCCCCCTCCCATACCTCTCCTCCACTTCCCCCTCCCATACCTCTCCTCCACTTCCCCAACTTCCCCCACCCGTACCTCTCCCCCACTTCCCCCTCCCATACCTCTCCCCCACTTCCCCCTCCCATACCTCTCCCCCACTTCCCCCTCCCATACCTCTCCCCCACTTCCCCCTCCCATACCTCTCCCCCACTTCCCCCACCCGTACCTCTCCCCCACTCCCCCCTCACCTCACCCCTACCCTCTCTCCATCATCATCTAAGGTCTTCATATTTATTGGAAAATGGAAAACAAAAATATATTTTTGGGAATTTTCTCATTAAACTATTTCTTAGGAGAGATCTGACTGCTTCTCTCTATACCTTTCCTCTTCCTTTGGTTCTTATCATCGTCTTCTCTTCCTTTTCTCCCTATCTCCTCTTTCGCTGGCTCTTCTCCCTGTCTCTTCTTTGTGTGTGTGCAATAGTAGAGCCTCGACCAGCTGGTGGAGCCTCGACCAGCTGGTGGAGCCTCAACCAGCTGGTCGGGGGCTTACATAAGAACCTAAGAAAATAAGGAGTCTGCAATAGGCCGGTTGGCCTATGCATGGCAGCTCCTGTCGAGAGTTACTACCACTCTCTACCATCCATGAATCTATCTAGCCTCCTTTTGAAACTTTCCAGAGTTCCCGCACTTACTACAAAGTTGCTAAGCTTGTTCCACTCGTCCACCACCCTATTTGTGAACCAGTTTCTTCCTACCTCCCTCCTAAACCTAAACTTATCCAACTTGAATCCGTTGCTCCGAGTCCTATCCTGCTCGGATATTATAAGAACTTTATCCATATCCCCTTTATTGATTCCTTTCACCCACTTCTATCATATCTCCCCGCACTCTTCGTCTTTCTAGGGAATGCAAGTTAAGTTTCTTTAACCTATCCTGATATGGAAGGTTTTTAAGTCCCGGAATCATTTTTGTCATTCTTCGCTGCACCGACTCTAGTGAATTTATATCCATTCTATAATAGGGGCACCAGAACTGAACCGCATAATCGAGGTGCGGCCTGACTAGCGCAAGATATAGTTGCAATAAGACCTCTGCACTCTTGTTACTTACACTTCTAGATATAAAACCCAATACTCTGTTTGCCTTATTTCGAACATTAACTCGCTGTTTTCTAGGCCGTAGGTCCGGCTTGCAAGTACCCCTAGGTCTCTTTCACAAGTCGACTCCTCTAGGTTGATGTTGTTAAGGCTGTATACATTATAAGTATTTGTTCTTCCAATATTAAGTATGCTTCACTTGCTGGTGTTGAATTTCATTTGCCATTTTTCAGACCACCCCTGCAGTTTATTTAAATCCTCCTGTAATGCGTTTGCATCCTGCCCTGAATTAATTTGCCGCCCTATTTTGGTGTCATCCGCAAACTTGCTTATGTCACTGCTGATCCCAGTATGTAGATCGTTTATCTAGATTATGAACAAGAGTGGACCTAGTACTGACCCCTGGGGAACCCCACTGGTTACACGGCCCCACTCAGATTTAACACCATCTACGCTGACCCTCTGCGTTCTATCGGTGAGCCACGATTTTATCCAATTTAGAACTTTCCCCTCGATACCATGAGCCTTAATTTTTCTCAGAAGCCTCTGATGTGGTACTCTGTCAAATGTTTTGCTAAAGTCTAAGTAAATAACATCGTAATTTTCGTCATTATCTACTACCTCGAAGACTTTCCTAAAAAACGTTAGCAGATTTGTTAGACAAGATTTTCCCTTTGTAAACCCATGTTGAGAGTCGTAGATTCTGCTACCTTCACCATAATAATCTCCGGTCATTCTCTCTCGCCCCCCCCCCCCCTCCCCCCATCACATCACTAATGATACCTATTGAGCTCTTTCATTGGCTGGACCCTCGCTGATGGCTGTGTGGGTGGAAAAGAGCGTGGGTGTGGGTGGTGCAAGGGGGCGTTGAGAGAGAGAGAGAGAGAGAGAGAGAGAGAGAGAGAGAGAGAGAGAGACGCGCGCGCGTCACCTGTTAGTTGTTCCTGAAGTAATTACACGTCACTCACACCTGGAACATGGCCTCGGTTAGTGATCGTTGCGAAGGCTGACCGTCAGACCCAGGAGTGCAGAAAAATTGTTGACTGTACCTGTGGGAGGATGTAATTACTATTGGTTGGCAGGTGTGGGTAAGAGGGGGTGATTTTAGTGGTCATGAAGGCTGGGGTAGAGGAGGTTGTGAGAGTGGATGAAAGTTGTGGAGGAGCAGGAAGGTTGTGAGGGTGGAAGGGGGCTGAGGATGGTCGTGAGGGCGGAGCTTAGGAGGGTTGAGAGAGGTAGAGAAGGTTGGATGAGGTAGAGAGGGTTGGGTGAGGTAGAGAGGGATGGGTGAGGTAGAGAGGGTTGGGTGAGGTAGAGAGGGTGAGTGAGTGGCAACCTAAGAATAAAATTAGTACCGATGACTTGACGCCGAAGACTTGCTCGTTTCTTTTAAACTTGACAGTGATTCTGTCCCGAAACGGCAACATCTGCAGCCCTGGGAAACAAATTTTTCGAATGGTCTGATAAATGGCAGATGGAATTCAGTGTGGACAAATGTAAAGTAATCAGTATAGGCGATGTAAACAGGGAACCAGTCACCACATGAACAACAATGCCATTGTGAAATCCGACTGCGAGAGAGATTTACGAGTAATGATAAGTAGGAATCTTAAGCCAAGTAAACAATGTGTTTTTGCTCTTAACAAGGCTAATTAACTTCTTGGGTTCATACAAAGGAGTGTTAGTTACAAGACTAGCGAGGTCATCCTAAGATTATATCTTGCGCTTGTGAGACCTCACCTGGATTAAGCAGTTCAGTTCTGGTCACCGTATTACAGAATGGATATAGAATCCTTGGAAAGAATCCAGAGGAGAATGACAAGACTAATCCCGGGCATTAGGAACCTTGAGTATAGAGACAGGTTAAAGAACCTTAATTTGCACTCCCTCGAGAGACGTAGAGCAAGGGGCGACCTGATAGAGGTGTATAAATGGAAGGCAGGGCTAAACAAAGGGGACATTACATAGGTACTCAAACTATCCAATCAGGAGCGAACTCGTAACAAAGGTTTTAAATTAGACAAATTTAGATTTAGGCACGAAATAGGTACACACTGGTTTGGAAACAGAATAGTGGATGAATGGAACAAGTTACCAAATATCATCATTAACTCGAATACGTTGGATAGCTTCAAACATTGGTTGAATGCTTATTAACCCACCCACACTATTACCACACTCATAACTCACCCACACTCATAACCCACCCACACTCATAACCCACCCACACTATTAACCCACCCCCACTATTAACCCACCCCCACTAATAACCCGCCCACACTATTAACCCACCCACACTATTAACCCACCCCCACTATTAACCCACCCACACTATTAACCCACCCCCACTAATAACCCGCCCACACTATTAACCCACCCACACTATTAACCCACCCCCACTATTAACCCACCCACACTATTAACCCACCCACACTATTAACCCACCCACACTATTAACCCACCCACACTATTAACCCACCCACACTATTACCACACTATTAACCCACCCACACTCATAACCCACCCACACTCATAACCCACCCACACTCATAACCCACCCACACTATTAACCCACCCACACTATTAACCCATCCACACTCATAACCCACCCACACTATTAACCCACCCACACTATTACCACTATTAACTCACCCACACTATTAACCCACCCACACTCATAACCCACCCATACTATTAACCCACCCACACTATTACCACACTATTAACCCACCCACACTATTAACTCACCCACACTCATAACCCACCCACACTCATAACCCACCCAAACTCATAACCCACCCACACTATTAACCCACCCACACTATTAACCCACCCACACTATTTACCCACCCACACTATTAACCCACCCACACTATTAACTCACCCACACTATTAACCCACCCACACTATTAACCCACCCACACTATTACCACACTATTAACCCACCCACACTATTAACTCACCCACACTCATAACCCACCCACACTATTAACTCACCCACACTCATAACCCACCCACACTATTAACCCACCCACACTATTAACCCACCCACACTATTAACCCACCCACACTATTAACCCACCCACACTATTAACCCACCCACACTATTAACCCACCCACACTATTAACCCACCCACACTATTAACTCACCCACACTCATAACCCACCCACACTCATAACCCACCCACACTCATAACCCACCCACACTATTAACCCACCCACACTATTAACCCACCCACACTCATAACCCACCCACACTCATAACCCACCCACACTCATAACCCACCCACACTAACCCACCCACACTATTAACTCACCCACACTATTAACCCACCCACACTATTAACCCACCCACACTATTAACCCACCCACACTATTAACCCACCCACACTATTAACCCACCCACACTATTAACCCACCCACACTATTAACCCACCCACACTATTAACCCACCCACACTATTAACTCACCCACACTCATAACCCACCCACACTCATAACCCACCCACACTCATAACCCACCCACACTCATAACCCACCCACACTATTAACCCACCCACACTATTAACCCACCCACACTCATAACCCACCCACACTCATAACCCACCCACACTCATAACCCACCCACACTCATAACCCACCCACACTTAACCCACCCACACTATTAACTCACCCACACTATTAACCCACCCACACTATTAACCCACCCACACTATTAACCCACCCACACTATTAACCCACCCACACTATTAACCCACCCACACTATTAACCCACCTACACTATTACCACACTATTAACTCACCCACACTCATAACCCACCCACACTCATAACCCACCCACACTATTAACCCACCCACACTATTAACCCACCCACACTATTACCACACTATTAACTCACCCACACTATTAACCCACCCACACTCATAACCCACCTACACTCATAACCCACCCACTATTAACCCACCCACACTCATAACCCACCCACTATTAACCCACCCACACTCATAACCCACCCACTATTAACCCGCCCACACTCATAATCCACCCACACTATTAACCCGCCCACACTCCTAACCCGCCCACACTCCTAACCTGCCCACTCTACCACAACACTCATGCACCACGATCATCCCTTGGAGACAGGCAATAAATTCGGCAGACAATGTATACGACTTTGTAATTCCTCAATCGTAAGGACTATGGAACTGAGCCAGGGAGGGGGAGGTTGGGAGAACAATGGTTGACTGGTCGTGTCGTTCCTTCAGACTATGGGTTACATATGCATCAGCCGGATACTATTACAATCACTTACAGCAAGATAATCACTCTTTTAAAGTACATGGGAAGTGTAAGAAGTTGAGTAAATGTGTATTGTGAAGAGAAGATAAAGCGGTAACTGCCTAACCTATGGAGGGAAAGTTATGGATTATGTGTGAGTCCTCGTTGGATTATCTTCTTTGTTATGGAATTATGTTTTCCTCAGTCATCCCATTATGTGTCTCGTTTTCTGTTGACACCCTATAATCACTGTGATCGTTAAAGTCTTCTTAAGATTGTGATGGTGTTAAATCTGAGTGGGGCCGTGTAACCAGTGGGGTTCCCAGGGGTCAGTACTAGGCCCACTCTTGTTCACAATCTACATAAACGATCTAGATACTGGGATCAGCAGTGACATAAGCAAGTTTGCGGATGACACCAAAATAAGGCGGCAGATTAATTCAGGACAGGGTGCAAATGCACTACAAGAGGATTTAAATAAACTGCAGGAGTGGTCAGAAAAATGGCAAATGAATTTCAACACCAGCAAGTGCAGCGTATTTAATATTGGAAGAACAAATACTGTCAACGTATACAGCCTTCACAGCATCAACCTTGAGAAGTCGACTTGTGAAAGAGACTTTGGGGTACTTGTACTGTAAGCCTGGACTTACGGCCTAGAAAATAGTGCTTTAATGTTTGAAATAAGGCACACAAAGTATTAGGTTTTACATCTAAAAGTGAAAGTAATTAGAGTGCGGAGGTCATACTGCAACTATATCTTGCGCTAGTCAGGCCGCACCTCAATTATGCTGTTCACTTCTGGTGCCCTTATTATAGAATGGATAACAATTCACTGGAGTCGGTGCAGCGAAGAATGACGAAAATGATTCCGGGACTTAGAAACCTTCCATATCAAGATAGATTAAAGAAACCAAACTTGCATTCCCTAGAAAGACAAATAGTGTGGGAAGATATGATAGAAGTATTTAAGTGGGTGAAAGGAATCAATAAAGGGGATATAGATAAAGTTCTTAAAATATCTGAGCAGGATAGGACTCGTAGTGTGAGGGGGCGGGTTCTTCGAGCTGCCACCAATGTGAGGGGGCGCATTCTCGGTCTGCCACCAATGCGAGGGCGCCTGTCTCCCTCTCTGTTTCTACACCACCCTCATCTTATTTACTTCTCTTGGTTCTTACTCTACTCAGTTCCGTCACCTATTCTTGGGTAGCATGGACGAGGGTCTAGGCACGTGAGTATGGTAATTTTGGTATCAGGTCACTTGGATGGAAATAAAGGTAAAATACTGTGGGAGAAATGAATACTCCTAAAATTCTCAAAGAACAAGTTTATTAATATAAAATCAAAGGGGAAAATAGATGTTATAACACTCTCTGTGGACATATACTTCCAAGGAGTAACCCAGGGGAGAACACTAGGGCTCGCGGCCTTTGTTATTGTGGAGTAGCCAGACACATGGCGGGTCTGGGGTCTGGCCCAACGAAGCCTTGGGGCACATTAATCCGGCCGCATCGGTACCATCTTCTCATATATGATCCCGGCTGGACATCTAATGCATCCGAGGCCGTTGTTGGATGGTAGAGCGATTCAAGAATCACAATGGGATCGGGAGACAAACGGGAATCAGCGTCAGGGGACCTGTATGGATGAAGGGACGGGCACTTACTGTGACAACAACATCACGTTTCAGGGGACGTTAAAGACGTAAATATGACTTCACTCAGAGCATATCAACTACGTTACTGTAACACTTGCACAATCAACTATTAATTGGGTCAAATCACTTAAAGAAGGGCAAATTACAACACAGAGTGGAAGGCATACCTGTATGGATGAAGGGACGGGCACTTACTAACGGTTGAAATGCCCGCAGCGCCCTCACTCAAAACAGACCAGGGAGTCCACCTACTCCTATTCCGATGAATTAATTTACTGTACACTCTGACCTTGAAATTGAGACTATGAACTCATTTTCATTCTCTATTATCATCTTCACTAACAATGCTCTGACTCAGCTATCGAAAGCACAATTAAATTGATTACAAAGGTTTGGATGGCAACAGGTCCCAACATACATCGTCTACTCCCAAAGACCAAGACGGGGGAAACATAGAAAACGGGGGACGTTTCCACTGGGGGACTCGAAAGGTTTTGTGGACGTTTGAGCGTAATATGAATCCTTAAGGTTTTCAGGTTAGCTCTTATCATGACCATTACAGTAGCAACGGATTTAAGTTGGATAAGTTTAGGTTTAGGAGGGAGATGGGACGGATCTGGTTCACAAATAGGGTGGTAGACAAGTGGAACAAGCTTAGCAACTTTGCAACAAGTGCTGAAACGTTGGAAGGTTTTAAAAGGAGGCTAGATAGATTCATGGATGATAGTGAATGATAGTAACTCTCGACACAAGCTGCCATGCACAGGCCAATCGCCCTATTATAGACTTATTTTCTTATGTCCTTATATATGTTTTGTTATTCTGATTTGTGATATGTTTTAGTAAATGATATGATGATTAAAGGAAATTAATATATGATTTTGTGAAACAGTTTTCAATGTGAGAATATTGCAGTGGTTTAAATGAAGAATGTAAACAAAATGTGAAATCGTATTGGAACATGGAGAAGAAGCTCTGTTTCCCTCTCTCTCGCTCATAAGAACATAAGAACATAAGAATGGAGGAAAATGCAGCGGGCCTATTGACCCATACTGGGCAGTCCCATTTACACCCAACCCCTATTGCTCATATAAGCATCCAACCTATGTTTGAAGCTATACACCGTATTCGAGTTAATGATGATATTTGGTAACTTGTTCCATTCATCCACTACTCTGTTTCCAAACCAGTGTCTACCTATTTCGCGCCTAAATCTAAATTTGTCTAATTTAAAACCATTGTTACGAGTTCGCTCCTGGTTGGATAGTTTGAGTACCTTTGTAATGTCCCCTTTGCTCAGCCCTGACTTCCATTTATACACCTCTATCAGGTCGCCCCTCGCTCTGCGTCTCTCGAGGGAGTGCAAATTAAGATGCTTTAACCTGTCTCTGTACTCAAGGTTCCTAATGCCCGGGATTAGTCTTGTCTTTCTCCTCTGGATTCTTTCCAAGGATTCTATATCCATTCTGTAGTACGGTGACCAGAACTGAACTGCTTAATCCAGGTGAGGTCTCACAAGCGCAAGATATAATCTTAAGATGACCTCACTAATCTTGTAACTAACACTCCTTTGTCCGAACCCAAGTACTTTATTTGCCATGTTATGAGTAAAAACACATTGTTTACTTGGCTTAAGATTCCTACTTATCATTACTCCTAAATCTCTCTCACAGTCGGATTTCACAATGGCATCGTTGTTCATCTGGTATCTGGTTTCCCTGTTTACATCTCCTATACTGAGTACTTTACATTTGTCCACATTGAATTTCATCTGCCAATTTTCAGACCATTCGAAAAATTTGTTTAGATCTTCCTGTAGTTTTGCGGAGTCCTCATCAGATTTAATTACACGTCCTATTTTAGTGTCATCAGCAAATTTACTTATGTTGCTGTCTATGCCGATATCTATGTCGTTTATGTATATAATAAATAATAATGGTCCAAGTACTGAGCCTTGGGGAACTCCACTAGTGACGTTCAGATTCAGATTTGCCCCCGAGGGGGCTAGTTTATTGGGCACCCCCTTACATCCTGTGCAAGGTGAAGCGCAGAAGCGTTTACAGCGCCCAACAGGGAAGTATGAAAAGTTCATACTTGCCTTTATGACTCGTATATTAAGGGCGTAAAAGCCTGAAGGGTCATAGGTTTTGTCAAGTTACATAAAGTGAGAGAATGATGAGTGTGTGGGGGGAAAGTTCCCGGTACATTTTATCTGTTTATGGCAAAGAGTGGCAGGTCCCTAATAATGTCAAATGCCAGGCCTGTGACTAGGAGGAGGGATATCTGGTCTGGGAGGGAAGAGGTGTTGGTAACGGCTGGGGACCTATAGGAGGAGGTCATAGGGCAAGTGAGGATGTAGTGAGAGAGGGTGTGAGAGTCGGGTTGGCCACAAAGTTTACAAACAGTGCGGTGAGGCTCAGGGTTGCCAATGTACTCCCATAGGTACCTGTACCCTAGGCGCAGTCTCATGTATATAAGCTGTTGAGATCGAGTCAGGGATTGATATTCTTTGTAGTGGCGGTTGTCGTCACCGGTTACAGCGTCACTAGTGACGTTGCTCCAATGGGATTTAGTGCCGTTAATGCTCACTCGCTGTTTCCTGTCCTGTAACCACGCCCTAATCCATTTTAGAATATTACCTTTAATGCCATGTGCTTCTACCTTTCTTATTAGTCTTTCGTGGGGGACTCTGTCGAAAGCTTTGCTAAAGTCGAGGTATACCACATCATAATTGTGCCCCTCGTCCACCTATTTGAAAACTGATGAGAAGAATGTTAATAGATTAGTTAGACATTAACGCCCGCTTGTGAAGCCATGCTGGGAATCATTGATCAATTTGTGTTTCTCCAGGTGGTTTCGAATAGAGTTTGAAATGATTGCTTCCAGTAATTTGCCTACAATTGATGTTAGACTGATTGAATGGTAGTTAGAGGATAGTGATCTATCCCCCTTCTTGAAAATCGGTATTACATTTGCTATCCTCCAGGATTCTGGTACTACACCTGTTTTTAAGGACATGTTAAACGACTTTGCTAAGGGCATACTAAGCTCTTCCTTACATTCCTTTAATACTCTGGCAAATATCTCATCGGGACCAGGTGACTTATTAGGCTTTAGTTTGTCTATTTTCTTAATAACATCGTTACTAGTCACTACTGTCTCTCTTAATTTGTTTACTTCACTACCTCTCAATAGAGTCGGTGCCTCGGGTATCATGTTTAAATTTTCGGTGGTGAAAACTGTTGAAAAATATTTATTCAGATTATTGCTCATTTCTCCGTCGTTATCAGTTAGCTCGTTGGTATCTGACTGTATTGGTCCAATCTTTTCTCGTGTTTTAGTTTGATACATTTGATAGAATCCCTTGGGGTTGTCTTCGCCTCCCTTGCTATCCTCAGCTCATTATTCCTCTTTGCTTTCCTTATCTCGGTCTTAACCCAACCGGCCAATACCTTATAATAATCAAGGAGGTAAATTTCGCCATGATTTATCCTCCTACCTATAGCCTTCCTTTGACCAATAGTGTTCTTTAAATAATTATTTATCCATTTAGGGTCATTGTTGTTTGATCTGAGTTTTTTGTATGGTATGTTCTGCCTTTGTGCATTTAGCAACTCAATATTTAAATTGTCGTGGAACTCGGCAATCTCAGATCTCGTTGTCAGGTCGGTTTCAACCGTCAGGTCCAAGTAGTTCACCACCAAGCGTGATACCCCTTCTCTCAACTGCCTCTTCAAACTATCAAAGTTTGCCCTTCTGAAATCTGGGACTTTTGTGGAATTTTCCTTACAGCTGCCCTGAAAATCTAAGTGGAATCTAATTTCTTTGTGATCGCTGTTTGCAATTTCGTTCCCTACTTCGACATTACTAATGAGCTTTTCTCTGTTCGACAGAACTAAATCGAGTATATTATTACCCCGGGTGGGTTCGGTTGTATGTTGACTTAGGAAACAGTCCTGGATCGTTTCAAGAAAATCCTCTGATTCTGAGTTACCCGTGAGGTTAATCCAATCTATTTGGCCAAGGTTAAAGTCGCCTACTATACAGACTTTGTTGTGTATGGAAGCCCTGCGCATTTCATCTCAGATATGTCGCTCATTAACTCTATCAAGATTGGGGGGTCTATATATTACTCCTGTGATTAATTTTTCCCTACCGTTGATTAATTCTATCCAAATTGTTTCTGTATTCCGCTCAGTTTTTATTTCCTTATTTATTTCACACTTCAGATTATCCCTCATAGATTGCTACTCCTCCTCCTTTCCTAATCTGCCTATCGGTATGGAATAATTTGTAACCTACAATTTGGTATTCGACAAGTAACCCACATGAGTAAGTTTATCCATGTTTCGGTGAATGCTATTAAATCGATTTTTTCGGTACATACCAAGGCCCTAATATTATCCATTTTGTTTCTCATACTTCTACTGTTCACGTAGTAGACATTTCAGTAAGTCGTGTTCTGTGTCCTCCCTTTAACACGTTTAGGTTTTAACTCGCTGTCGAATTTAGTATTGACACCATTCCTAACACTATTTCCCTGTAACCTTTCACTTTGTTTACCCGCTCCCACTGCAGTCTCCTCCACCCCCGTGCTCACATTTTCCCCTAGCAGTTTAAAGACTTCGACATCTTTTGGACTGCCCTTTCAAGAGTCCCAGCCAGGGTAGCTACTCCATCCCTAGACAAATGCACCCCATCCCTAGCATAAAGGTCCTTTCTGCCAAAGAAGTTGTCCCAGTTGTCAATGAATGGGACTGATATTGACATGCAATAACTGTCAAGACGGCCTTTGACACTAATTGCCCTTGACAACCATTCATTGCCAACTCTCCTTTTAGGCAGGATACCACTTATGATAGGGATCTCTCCCTTAGACTTAACACGTTCTATAGCTGTCTTGAACTTATCAAGAAGCTCCTCACTCCTACACCGGCCAATATCATTGCCTCCTGCACTGAGGCAGATAATGGGTTTGTTCCCATTACCAGACAAGATATTGTCCATCCTGTCAACTATATCCCCCACCCCAGCTCCTGGCAAACACACCCTCCTCCTATTTTTATCTTTACCGCAAAATGCTCTGTCCATGTACCTTACCTGTGAGTCACCAACAATCAAGATTTTCTTACCTTCCTTGTTAGCCTTGTCCGTTACTATACTAACATCCAATTCATCTATCTAGCGACTGAAAGAGTTGGTACACTTAGCTGTTGTTTTCGTTGCTGTCGTGTCCTTGGTGTGTTTTTTCACCACCAGTTTGGTTGTCCCTCCACTCACAACCTTCCATTCGCCGGAGTTTTCGTCATTCACCGGCTTTCCTTGTCTCGTTTCTTCCTTCATCCTCACTAACTCTTCCTTTAATTTCAAGATATCTTCCTTGGCCCTATCCAACTCGGCCCTCAGAAAGACACAGCCCTGTTCACAAGTCGCACTAGCCATTACTGGGTCGCACTAGCCATTACTGCTGGCTATACAGGTGTGTACAGTTATACTGTATACAGGTGTGTACAGTATGAACAACGATGCCATAGAGAAATCCGACTTCGAGAGAGATTTAGGAGTAATGATAAGTAGGAACCTTAAGCCAAGTAAATAATGTTTTTGCTTGTAACAAGGCTAATAAAGTACTTGGGTTCATACAAAGGAGTGTTAGTTACAAGACTAGCGAGGTCATCCTAAAACTGTATCTTGCTCTTGTGAGACCACACCTGGATTACGCAGTTCAGTTCTGGTCACCGTATTACAGAATGGATATAGAATCCTTGGAAAGAATTCAGAGGAGAATGACAAGACTAATCCCGGGCATTAGGAACCTTGAGTATAGAGACAGGTTAAAGCATCTTAATTTGCACTCCCTTGAGAGACGTAGAGCGAGGGGCGACCTGATAGAGGTGTATAAGTGGAAGGCAGGGCTAAACAAAGGGGACATTACAAAGGTACTCAAATTATCCAACCAGGAGCGAACTCGTAACAATGGTTTTAAAATAGAAAAATTTAGATTTAGGCGTGAAATAGGTAAACACTGGTTTGGGAACAGAGTAGTGGATGAATGGAACAAGTTACCAAATATCATCATTAACTCGAATACGGTGAATTGCTTCAAACATAGGTTGGATGCTCATATGAGCAATAGGGGTTGGGTGTAAACGGGACTGCCCAGTATGGGCCAATAGGCCCGCTGCAGTTTCCTCCATTCTTATGTTCTTATGTATTGTGGTATACAGGTGTGTACAGCACTATGGTAAACAGGTGTGTACAGCACCATGGGAAACAGGTGTGTACAGCACTATGGTAAACAGGTGTGTACAGTACTACGGTAAACAGGTGTATACAGCACTACGGTAAACAGGTGTGTACAGAACTAAGGTAAACAGGTGTGTACAGAACTAAGGTAAACAGGTGTATACAGCACTATGGTAAACAGGTGTGTACAGTACTACGGTAAACAGGTGTATACAGCACTACGGTAAACAGGTGTGTACAGAACTAAGTTATACAAGTGTGTACAGCACTACGGTAAACAGGTGTATACAGCACTTCGGTAAACAGGTGTGTACAGAACTAAGTTATACAAGTGTGTACAGCACTACGGTAAACAGGTGTATACAGCACTACGGTAAACAGGTGTGTACAGAACTAAGTTATACAAGTGTGTACAGTACTACGGTAAACAGGTGTGTACAGCACTACGGTAAACAGGTGTGTACAGCTCACGACAATAAAACATCATCTTCATATCAGTTGGTGACGCAGAAGGAGAAAAAGGAGGTTACTGTCGCCTGTCTGTGTGGGGGAGGGGGAAGGGGGGAGGGGGAAGGGAAGGGGGGAGGGAGAAGGGGAGGGGAAAGGGGAGGGGGGAGGGGAAAGGGAGTGGGAGGGTGACACTGCTGATGCATGGCCCTTGCTGCCGTAAACTGCAGTCCCTCAACCGATATGTCTTAACCTCACGATAAGGACGGCGTTCTGATCGAGTTTTGGCGCCGTGGACTAGTCTGGGCGGCTTACATAATATGCCATAAATGTAAAATTGAGGACGATTCTATAAACTGAAGATAGACGGTTTGGTTCATTAGTTTTGTCCATACTAATTTAGATATAAAAGCTAAATTATGTGTAAGCATACAAGAAGCCATTAAAGCTGTTCATACATGTTTAATGCACTTCCAACACGCGCCACTGGTTGCCCGTACAACATCCAATTGATATTCAATCTCCAGCCATGTGCGTTCAAGCATGACAGCATCAGCCATCGGTACTGCATCCCTGACAGTGAATCGTAGCTCATGGGTGTTGGCAACCCACTCTTGTACTCATCACCTCTAACAAAAAGGAACAAATCCAATGATGTAACGTCCCGTGATCTTGAAAGCCGAAGGATAGGTCCATCACGACCTGTCTAACGATATCAGTAAAATTAGTTGTCAATCAATCAATCATTAATATAGCAAACATTAATAATAATCTTTAAATAGTTGCTCTATCATTTACACATGGGTCAAGCTTTATATCTCATTTATTATGAAAAATATTACAGTAAAAATCATTCATTCAATCAATCAATCAATCAATCAATCAATCAATCAAACATACATACATACATACATACATTACATTACATACATACATATATTACATTTCATTTCATTACATACATACCCACATCACGTTTCGAATCTATAAAAAAGTAGGCTATTTTCAGCACAAACTAATAACATTTAGATAAAGAACTCGGACGCCAGTGAAGGGTCAACAGGTGATCTTGTAAGAGAATAGAGAGATGGTCACATACATGGCCCTCGACCACTCTTTGAACACCCATGGTCTGTTGGTTTATGGCCTAGGACACGGTGACAAACCCTGCTTCATGAGGGTTCGAGCATATCCCCAGGAGCTTCGTAATAAAATGTGGCTTGATTGTGGCACATTATGAGACCTGCTCCGCCCCCCCCCCCCCCCACCACCTTACCTTCAAGTAATCCTGTTTATTTAATTAGAGTTGCTTTGGGGATTTAAAAAAAAATTACGACAGGTACAATGTTTGTACAAGAAAATTGAATTTTACATGGGGAACAGAGTGTACATTGAGGACAAGCTGTACGCGAAGAGAATTAGCGTACCCCAACAGCAATAATACAATACACACAGCAAAATGTACAATTGCAGATGTACAAAATCTGAAAACCGTCGGGGTCAGGAATTCGTGATACAATCTGGCCGGAGATTGAGCAGGCCGTTCCACCCTTACTTGACGGCGAGTCGCTGTGTTAAATGCTCTTACAGTATATTTGAAGATACCTTAGCTATCTTGATGTCATTAGTTAAGATCGGGAAGAAGTAGGAGTTAGGGGGGGGGGGGGGGATAGAAGTGCAGATTTAGAGTTTAAAAGAATCTGGGTTCAACCAGATCGCTGCGTGAAGTTCTTCTTGTTGTTTTCTCCTTTGTTTATCTCTGGGTCGTCAGTCCTTTGTTTTTACTTTTGGTGTTTTCGTTTTATGTTTTAAATTTTAAGTCTGCATGTTTTTTGTTGTGGTTCCTACCTTTCTTAGTGACTATACAGTAAATGCACATGGTTTTAATGTTAGTAATACAGGAGAAGAAACAGTTAGTAAAGATAGTGCTGCTTATAGGAAGGTTGTGTGTAGAGGCGGTTGCAGAATCTTACCAGGTTCTCTTGGAGCTGGTGGATCTTTTTTCTTTTCTTTTTTTTTAGGAATGTTAGTAATACGGGAGTACATTAGAGAAAGATTACATATAAGGTGGCTGGAGAGTCCTGCCAGGCTCTCTTCAAATTGCTGTCATATCCACACAATCCCACTTCTACCCTCCCCTCCTTTGCCCTCCGCCCGACGCCCCCCCCCCCTTACTTCTCTTCTCCTTAGCTATTATAAACTGGTAGATAATCTTGATAAAAAGGAAAGTGAGATAGAAGAGAAAGGTATGAAAAGAGAGTAAGAGAAAGAGAGAATGACAGTGAGCGAGAGAAATAGACAGACGACATACTTCTGATCATCCTAGGAGCCTGCTAATCGTCATGGTTCACAAGTTTTTTCAAGAATTAGGAAACGTTAAGCGATTTTCCTACGATTCAATTTCTTTATTAAATAAATGCTACAAATATATAGTTCAGCAAGAAAACAAATATGATGTAGACTGTAGTGGATGACGATTGGCGAGTGTGAACTGGATGTACAGTAGTAAAGATAATAGAACATTGGATGTAGTGTAGATAATAGTGCATTAGTTGTAGTGTAGATAATAGTGCATTAGTTGTAGTGTAGATAATAGTGCATTAGTTGTAGTGTAGGTGATAGTGCATTAGTTGTAGTGTAGGTGATAGTGCATTAGTTGAAGTGTAGATAATAGTGCATTAGTTGTAGTGTAGATAATAGTGCATTAGTTGTAGTGTAGATAATAGTTCATTAGTTGTAGTGTAGATAATAGTGCATTAGTTGAAGTGTAGATAATAGTGCATTAGTTGTAGTGTAGATAATAGTGCATTAGTTGAAGTGTAGATAATAGTGCATTAGTTGTAGTGTAGATAATAGTGCATTAGTTGAAGTGTAGATAATAGTGCATTAGTTGTAGTGTAGATAATAGTGTATTAGTTGTAGTGTAGATAATAGTGTAGTGAATGTAGATAGCAGTGTAGTGGATATAGTGAATTATTAAACAAGAAAGAAATCATTTGCCCATTTTTCATTATTTTTTAAAGCTCATTTCCTTACGGAACGTTTCAAACACCACACTTTATAAAAAAGCCTCATTATGAGGCACACTAACACAAGAGAATAAGAAAATAGCCCAAAAAAGCATTCTTCTAGGGCATCAAGCGCATAGATACATTGTATTAATAACATATTTATACCAAACAGCCCGAGGAAACAGACCAACGATACAGTCATTTCTGCTAATAACTCCCTTGTCCTCACTGACGCATCCTCGGAGACTAAGGCGTTCTCAGCGTCCTCGGAGAGTAAGTCATTCCCGAAGACTGAGGCAAATTCGTCATCCGTTAAGACTGAGGCAAACTCGGAGACTGAGGCTTCCTTGAAGACTGAGGCGTCCTCGGTCACAGAGGCCTCCTGGGTGACGGAGACCTCCTCGGTCCCGGAGGCCTCCTCCTTCACAGAGGCGTCCGCGGTCACGGAGACCTCCTCGGTCCCGGAGGCCTCCTCGGTCACGAAGGCGTCCTCCTTCACAGAGCATCCTTGGTCACGGAGGTTTCGTCGGTCACGGAGCCCTCCTCGGTCACGGAGTATACTATTCTGCCTTAGGCATAACATTTATGGAATGGAGGAAAAGTCACTTCCTCTCCTTGCAGTAAGTCAGAGGCAGGGATCTTTACTTTCACCAAGGTCCGTATTCCCCTCATCAGTTTTACCTTTATAATAAGGTTTTCTTCGTGTGGCAAAATAATCAAATTTTCGGGGAATTTCTCCTTACAGAGCTCTTGGTAGCCCACATAGTAGGGAGCCTTTTCAGCAAATTTGTCAGCGATATGCTAAAGCGTTTTTCCCCAAAATGGTTTTTGACAACCGGCCTTACCCAAAGTAATGTAAGTGGGAGGCTTACATTTCTTCTTTAAAATACATACGATTTTCTGTAGAATAGTCGATTTATTTGGTTCAGTTTTGTTTTCCATTTTAAAGATCGAAGGACAAATCTTTTTATAACTTACATACCTACATCATGTGTGTATAGTGGTGATATAAAGTGTATGGTGATGATGTGAGTATAGTGGTGATAGAAAGTGTATGGTGATGTGTGTATAGTGGTGATACAAAGAGTATGGTGATGATGTGTGTATAGTGGTGATGCAAAGAGTATGGTGATGATGTGTGTATAGTGGTGATGCAAAGAGTATGGTGATGATGTGTGTATAGTGGTGATACAAAGTGTATGGTGATGATGTGTGTATAGTGGTGTTACAAAGAGTATGGTGATCATGTGTGCATAGTGGTGATACAAAGTGTATGGTGATGATGTGTGTATAGTGGTGATACAAAGTGTATGGTGATCATGTGTGTATAGTGGTAATACAAAGTGTATGGTGATGTGTGTTAGTGGTCATACAGTGTATATGAATCTCGGAAACTAATTTACCGATCTGTAGTGATGATGGATGGTGTTATATGTAGTGATGATATATGGTGTTATATGTAGTGATGATGGGTGGTGTTATATGTAGTGATGATGGATGGTGTTATATGTAGTGCTGATGAGTGGTGTTATATGTAGTGATGATGGATGGTGTTATATGTAGTGATGATGGATGGTGTTATATGTAGTGCTGATGGATGGTGTTATATGTAGTGATGATGGATGGTGTTATATGTAGTGATGATGGATGGTGTTATATGTAGTGATGATGGATGGTGTTATATGTAGTGATGATGGATGGTGTTATATGTAGTGATGATGGATGGTGTTATATGTAGTGATGATGGATGGTGTTATATGTAGTGATGATGGATGGTGTTATATGTAGTGATGATGGATGGTGTTATATGTAGTGATGATGGATGGTGTTATATGTAGTGATGATGGGTGGTGTTATATGTAGTGATGATGGGTGGTGTTATATGTAGTGATGATGGATGGTGTTATATGTAGTGATGATGGGTGGTGTTATATGTAGTGATGATGGATGGTGTTATATGTAGTGATGATGGATGGTGTTATATGTAGTGATGATGGATGGTGTTATATGTAGTGATGATGGATGGTGTTATATGTAGTGATGATGGATGGTGTTATATGTAGTGATGATGGGTGGTGTTATAGGTAGTGATGATGGGTGGTGTTATATGTAGTGATGATGGGTGGTGTTATATGTAGTGATGATGGATGGTGTTATATGTAGTGATGATGGGTGGTGTTATATGTAGTGATGATGGGTGGTGTTATATGTAGTGATGATGGGTGGTGTTATATGCAGTGATGATGGATGGTGTTATATGTAGTGATGATGGATGGTGTTATATGTAGTGATGATGGATGGTGTTATATGTAGTGATGATGGATGGTGTTATATGTAGTGATGATGGGTGGTGTTATAGGTAGTGATGATGGGTGGTGTTATATGTAGTGATGATGGGTGGTGTTATATGTAGTGATGATGGGTGGTGTTATATGTAGTGATGATGGGTGGTGTTATATGTAGTGATGATGGGTGGTGTTATATGTAGTGATGATGGGTGGTGTTATATGTAGTGATGATGGATGGTGTTATATATAGTGATGATGGGTGGTGTTATACATAGTGATGATGGGTGGTGTTATACATAGTGATGATGGGTGGTGTTATATGTAGTGATGATGGGTGGTGTTATGTGTAGTGATGATGGGTGGTGTTATGTGTAGTGATGATGGGTGGTGTTATATGTAGTGATGATGGCTGGTGTTATATGTAGTGATGATGGGTGGTGTTATATGTTGTGATGATGGATGGTGCTATATGTAGTGATGATGGATGGTGTTATATGTAGTGATGATGGATGGTGTTATATGTAGTGATGATGGATGGTGTTATATGTAGTGATGATCTCTCTATATAAAACAAAGAAGTCTGCTTGTTTGTCTGCGTGTGTCCGCACGAGAATCTCGGAAGCTACTTTACCGATCGGGACCAAACTTGGCATGGATAATGGGTAATGACAGGAACACACACTGGTGACAGGTAATGACAGGAACTCACACAGGTGAAAGGTAAGGACAGGAGCACACACACACAGGTGACAGGTAATGACAGGAACACACACAGGTGACAGGTAATGACAAGAACACACACACAGGTGACAGGTAATGACAGGAACACACACAGGTAACAGGTATTGACAGGAACACACACAGGTGACAGGTAATGACAAGAACACACACACAGGTGACAGGTAATGACAGGAACACACACAGGTGACAGGTAATGACAGGAACACACACACTGGTGACAGGTAATGACAGGAACACACACTGGTGACATGTAATGACAGGAACACACACAATGTGACAGGTATTATTGGTGAAGGACATGGTATTTTGAATCGTGAAAAACCCACAGGTTGTAAGGTTCCAGTGTTTTCTGGTAGTCATAAGATATTGTAATTTATTTGTGAAGCACATTTATAAAGTAGAGAGAGAGCATATTGTTGGATTAAGATATAAGAATGATATTATTGTAAACTTTGTGGAAGCTATCAGCACGTGTGAAACCGTTATTGTTTAATATACTTCTTATGTAAATGCTCTATTTCCCTATCCTGCTTATATTTTTGTTACAGCATTAGAGAGAGACTGTGACACCTTACATAAAGTTCCATCGAAATCCCTCGTTGTCTGTTGACTTATCGCGTTCGCTACACTAACTTTCAACCGCATTGGCAAAGAACAAGCGATTCAAACTGAGGCTTGAAGATGGTAGTTATGCAGATTCTGAACAGGATAAAGCTGTGGCATTGAACAGCTTCTTTTCCTCGGTGTTCACAAAAAGAAGATGCGATTGACCTTCCTGCATTTGAGGACAGACGATTCAACACAGCACTGACCCACATTGTGTTCACAGAAGAGGGTATTATAAATAACTGTCAAAGCTAAAGGTCCATAAGAGTTCCGGCCCTCATATGGTGCATCTCAGAGTGCTAAGAGAGTTGTGCAACGAGCTTGCCGAGCCCCTGGAGATCCTGTTTTGTAAATGCCTGGATGAACTAAAGGTACCCAGTGAAATGGAAAGTGGCTTATGAGTACTATCTTCAAGAAGGGCGATCGTCACTCCACGAACAACTATAGACCTTTGAGCCTGACCAGCACAATATATAAAGTACTTGAAAGTATTATCAGAGATGCCGCGATGGAACATCTACTACGAAACAACCTTGTAAAGGGTTGCCAACACGTTTTATGCCAGGGCGCTCCTGCTAACACAATTGCTCAAGGTATTGGATAACTGGACCTATATTCTGGAACGGGGTGGTAATATCGACAATATTTACCTAGATTTTGCCAAGGCTTTTGACAGTGTACCCCACAACAGGCTGAAGATCAAACTGGTAGGGTACGGAATTCGGGGAAATGTCCTCGCGTGGATAGAAGACTTTCTACATGACCCGCACCAGTGTGTGGTGATAAATGGCACGAAGTCATCATCCATACCTATCACAAGCGGGGTACCTCAGGGCAGTGTATTGGGCCTGATGTTGTTTGTTTGTTTCATATATGACATGCCTGACGTTGTACACTCCTCCATACAAATGTTTGCCGATGAAGCCAAGTTATTTCGGGAATCAAGAACCAAGCGGACTGTGAAGAGCTGCAGAAGGACCTCTGTGGGCTCCAAGAATGGTCGAAGAAATGGCTGCTGAGATTCAATGTCACGAAGTGTAAGAGGATGCACCTGGGGCGTACCAACTGTAAGGAGGCGTATCATATGTCCCAACGGGATGAAGAAACTGCACTATTTGAGACTGAATGTGAGAACCTAGGAGTGTATGTTGACAATGAGCTGAAGTTCTCGGGCCATTGCGAGAAGAAGGTAAATCAGGCAAATAAATTATTGGGTCTTATAAGAAGGTCGTTCAGATATCTAGACGGTCCGTCCCTCGTAACGATCTTCAAGAATGAAGTGCTTCCCCATCTGGAGTAATGTCACCCCGTCTGGTCCCTGAGATATGCTAGGGACTGTCAGTTGGTTGAAAATGTTCAAAGGAGGGCCACCAGACTGGTGCCTGCACTTCGGCACCTCAGTTACCCTGAGATATTGGAGCTCCTGAACTTGCCGAGCTTATACTACAGACGGGCAAGGGGTGACCTAATTGAGGTGTATAAGCATCTCAAGGGACACTACTCAGTCGAGTGTCCTTACTTGCAGCTGGCAGACGCTCGCCCCATAAGGGGTCACAGCTCAAGATTGAAGAAGCTGCAAGTCCAGAAAACTGTGAGGGCAAACTTTTTTGTAGTGAGAGTTGTGAACTCTTGGAACAATCTACCAGAGAGTGTTGTGACGACACCGAGTGTAAGCTCTTTCAAGACCAGACTTGACCAACACTGGAGCAGGTTCAGGTACATTCAGGAGCCGGTGCATGCCCAGTACTTGCCAGCAATGCGTAACAGAGACATGACCGATCGCCCAAGCGGCTAATGAGTCGATCATTTGGTGAAGAGGATAAAAGAAAAGGAAAAGTAACAGACATGACCGATCGCCCAAGCGGCTAATGAGCCGATCAGTGGTGAAGAGGATAAAGGTTAAAGTTATAAATAAAACAACTAATTGCCTGCATTGCCACAAATATGAAAAAGTATGATGTGTCCAGTAATTTTAAGAACAATAATCATATCTCCATATATCTTACTGATTCTTTTATCTCAAATACTGTACTGTACCTGTATAATACTCAGTTTTGGGCTGTGAGTGAATTGGTTTTTTTACACCTATTTATGATTTTACCATCATGTCTTACTACAGTACACAGTGCTACCAATATTCTACCAAAAGCTCTACAACTACGCCAAAGACGGGTTTTGTCAATGAACCATTGAACCATTCTGCCTGTGTTTGTATATGCATATATCAGTGCTTCCACTAAGAGTTCCTTTTGCTGTTGACAGAAAGGTACCAAGAATTCGCTGGAGACTGGACGCACCTTCGCCACAATCTTCGCTGATATGGACTTCCGGCAGAGACTCCTGGAGGCGACTAATGAGGAAGAGTTCAAGCGGCTCATCATCAAGCACTCGCAAGAACTCGCAGAGGAACAACAGATGAGCAACGACAAGCGCATAGAGATGAACCACGAAAGAGTCGACGAATTTGAATATGTAAGTTGTACTGTATAGTCAACAAAAAAAAGATCTGTACCCCTGGATTTGATGGCATTTGCAATGATCACTGACTGAGGCCATGTTAATTTGGTTAGGTTGGTAATGCTGATTGTGTGGTGCATTGTGTAACCAATACAATGTATTCTGTATGTCACATTTATTTCATACAGGGAAGTAAACATGGAATACATATAAAACCCGTGTTATTCAGAGTTCTTGGTCTGGTTTGTCTTTACTTTACGTTTATCCTCTTCACCACTGATCTGCTCGTTAGCCGTTTGGGCGACTTGTCACGCTGTTACATATTTTATAACATCATAAAGGTGCAGAATATTTTTTTGTGGACTGTACACATGGCAATAATAATATTCTGATTGATGCTAAATACAATACATCTGTAGTTTTCACCATAATAACAAGAATACAGTACTTTACTTCATTTAATATGAATACTATATGAGTTTGTGTTCAGGTTATAAACCGATTGAAAACACACATTCATGTAATGAAGACGTTAATATTGGTGAGGATTTCAGAAACGTAGGATTTATTGAGCATAAATGCACATTTTCTCAGGTCTTCCTCACTTCACAGCATCCCCTCTGATACCCTTTCCCAACTCTCGTCCATCACCGTCCCTAACCTCTCCCCATTTTAAAACTGTCTCACCCTTGAACCTAACGCTAACTTAGTATAAAATACATATTGTATGGATTTACATTTCAACGCTCATGAATCGTCTTCAAGTAGGGGGACTTCACAGAGTCTGCCCAACACTTATCCAGTCTTCTCTCAGTGCTCTTTAGGGATGCTTACGTGAGGTTTTAATTTTGAACATAGAAGAACATAGTTGAACTAGTATCATTTACATGATTCACTGTTTTCTATCACTTAATAGATATTTAAATAATAGTCACAAAATATAACTCTTCCACAGTAGTTGACATGTAAACCACTTTTGATGGAGCATTTTACAAATGCATATTATTTTTCTGTCACAGCTATAACAAATGGGCCATTTTTGCCATAGCAGGTAACAAATTACTCTTATGTACTTCTTCCACTGCAAATAATGACAGACTATTTTCGCCACAGTAGTTAATAAAAAGAGCAGTTCTGCTACAAGAGGCAATACAAACCATTTCAGTTTCATCAGTCAGTGACCAGACCATTATAAACATGGTAGGCATGTATTTTCTAAGGAACATATAATATTGTTCTAACTAACAGTCTGTGTCGCCCCACAGCAGGAAAAACGGTGTTCATTCGCCCGGGGCCTGCGGGAGGACCTAGAGCGGCGGATGCCTCACTACCTCTCAGACTACAGGGATGGAGTTATTGGCCATAAGACGCTGCAGAAGGTCATCTCCACCACATTCTTCTTGTACTTCGCCTGCATTCTGCCAGCCATTGCCTTTGGGGTCCTCAATGATCACAACACGCATGGCAATATAGGTAACAAACTAGTGTACTGTTCAATACAGTATTCATATGGCCTGTATGAAGAACAAACACATAACTAACAAGTTTAGGAAACATGCTTTATAAGATAAGAATGGAAAGCATACTCTGCATGGCAAAAATAGGTGTGTGAAACACACATTGCAATTAAGTGTTCACGAAAAACTTTGGCAGCAAAATTGTTTTGTAACATGTACAGCAAGAGAAAAGTGTGTGTGTGTGTGTGTGTGGGTGTGTGTTTTTTTTTTGGTGGTTGGGGGGGGGGGGGGGGGGAACATGTCTTTACTATTAAGCTTGTACTTCATTTTATGTATTTACACTGCATCAGACCTATTTTAATATTTATTGTTTTACTGTACGTGTACTGTACTATGAACAATTTTCACTCTTTGCTTGTCTTTTTTTATTTTCCATTATGCTCACTCACTCTTTCAGATATGATCTAGCTGCCACGTGTCACCTGGTAATTTTTCTGCCCTGTTGACTTGGTCTGTACTTTGACGCGATACACCAGATAGTCAGTTTACCTCCTTAACATTGCCTCTACTTCCCCATGACCTAGCTAAGTATTCTCTCTTCCAGATGTGAAGAAGGTGATCATTGGGCAGGTGATAGGTGGAGTGTTCTGGGGACTTTTCTCTGGCCAGCCTCTCCTTATCCAGCTCACCACAGCTCCACTCGCCATCTACATCAAAAGTAAGTCAGATCACAGTATCAATTACCTGACTCTCGAAGAGTGTTGCAAGGGATGGACTGTTAAGATACCTGAATGACCTCTTTATAAGACCTACTAACTAATTTGCTTGATTCACCTTCTTCTCACGGTGGTCGGAGAACTTCAGTTTGTTGTCAGCATATACAATTGGGTCCTTTTCACATTCACTCTCCGTTAATGCTGTTTTTCTCCCCCCCCCCACCCCCCCCCCTTACTGTTGGTACAGCCTCTTCAACTACTCCTGAAGCTGACAGCGATCTTACTGTAGCTCTTCACAGTCCATTTGGTTTTTAATTTCCATGAATAACTTGTCATCGTCCACAATCATTTGGATGGAACAGTGTACGTATAGCTTTTCGCATGTCATTTATGAAACAAATAAACAAACAACAGGCCCAGTACACTGCCCTGTGGTACCCCACTTGTCACAGCAGGGACACACCCAGAAATTGAGTAGGGGGGGGGGGGGTAACAGAATCATATTCAAAACACCAAAAATTAACACAATATAGTTATGTTATCTGACCAGGGGCACTTTCCTGCAGTTATCGAAAACAGTGATTTAAAAAGATTAATAATTTCAAAAGGATCATGAGGAAGGAGCCTTAATCAGGGCCCATGATGGCAGTTTCTCCACTGAGGATTACCTTGGATTGTATTTGTGTGCTTTATCAATTACATTACCTAAGACTCAATTTGTGTTTGCTTATCTTTCCTGACTGCCTCAAATGGTCTCAAAAATGCTTCAGCATAAATTTGAAGCATTCTTTCTTTAATGCCTCCATGTTGGATAAATATAGTTTGGTAATTTCTCATGATACAGCTTTATCTGAATCAACTTTTAAGTCAGAGCAGAGGTGTTTGTAGTTTAATGCTTTAGTCAACAGTTTCCTAGTACATATTTGGGTCTTCTCAATACTACTGTATATTCACTTTACCTTGTGTGTTTTAGGTTAGTTTTGTATTTTGGGGATCTGAACAGGGATCTTCATGAATTTCATGGTGGAAAATTCCAGCTCGGTCAGTAGATAAGTAATGTAAACAGCGGTGTGTTATAATTGGCTATGTTAGGTGGAAGCCAGAAGGTCTCTTGTGTTAGTTTTACAGAGATGAGCCAATCTATTGACTACTTTGGTAGCTGTTCCTGTTCTGCCACCTAAAGACTTCACGGTCATGGTAAACTTAATATATTGGTGCTAAGTTTGATTCATTACAATTGTCCTCACTGATTATTTGTGCTGGGCAGAGAGCACTTGGAAATATCTGCTGCTACCCCCCCCCCCCCCTTTTTTTTTTCGAACTGGCTTTGGTGTACATGGGCTGCCAGAGACTTGCGTATTGTTATAAGTGGAGGAATAATCCTGAAATCCCATTTATAACTGAGCAAGAATCGAGCAACTCTGATACCCTCCCATTTTACTTTTGGGCTGCTGAAGTGAATTAGAACTTTGGTTTTGACCCTGTTGTCAGGTTTTATATCATGTTAGTGAGTGAGTGAGTGTCAATGAGCACAACTGTCACCCATGGCAGCAAACACTCCCATCCTTCTCCTTGAGTGGAACTATCAAACTGGGTGTTATCGTTCCGGCTAGGGTTGGGAAGGTTAAACTATTTTTTTCAGAATTTAGACTCCATCACCAAGTTGGGGGTCATTGTTACAGTGTTTATTTGTTTTTTCTATTATATATTTATTTGTTTATTATCATAGGTCTACACAACTATATAAGCTTAATATTATATCTGTTTTTAATTAACTTTTTGATTAGCCACAATAAATATACAGTATTGTATTGTGATAGTATACACAGGTCCTGTATCTTTATTTTTTTATTTCAGTTATATATTATATCTGCGATGACTTCAAGTTAAACTTCCATGCAATGTACTGTGCGGTGGGAATGTGGAACAGTTTCTTCCTGGTGATGTATTCACTGTTTGATGTATCTCGCCTCATGCGGTGGTCCACACGCTCTACTGAGGAGATCTTTGCCCTCTTCATCTCCATTGCCTTCTGCAACGACGCCTTTACTGCTGTCGGGAAGAGTAAGTGTACAGCCACCAGCACAGTTCTCATTTCAACTGTGTGTGTTGTTTATCATTGTCTCAAAATCTATGAATATATTTATATATTTCCTTGCATAGTCCTTGTCAGGTTGCTGATTATTATCTTTGTGTGATTTGATTCTTTTGTTTTTCAGTGTAAGGGAACATTGTTTCAAGAGGCTATGGTAGTAGTGCTTCACCAGGTGTACTTCAGATGTTAAATGCATCTGCTTTACAACCATACAAACTGCACAGTCATCATGCAATAAGCTGTAACAGTGTCAGATATGGTACACCATAAGAAATATATTAGCAACTGCAGAAATGACCATACCCATAACCCTCCCACAGAGTCACCTTTATGAAAACTAACCTAACCATGTCCACTTCACACAAAATTTGCTACTTCGAGTTTAGAAGTGTCTGCTGTTTAATAGTACAGTGTTGATTGCATTCGGGAACTTTCATGTGTTGGTTAAAAAATATAAATACAGTATTGTAATTTAATTTCACCTGACTCGTTTAGTTTGCAATATAATAGGGTAAAAGTTATAACCACAAAACTCCATAAAACTGGAATCACTGTTTATGATAAACTGAAAAAATAAATGACCCTAATAACTGGAATCTAAGAATGTTTTTATATTGCACACTTCAAATTGGTGGATTTCCAGTGTCAATGTGCTGGCCTCTGTTTCTTAGTAGTAAGACTTCTAGTATACTGGTTAAGGTTCTAGATTATCTAAATCTACTATTGTGTGCCCTGTTGACCATTTTGAGAATTGATGTTTCTCAAGTTTGCTCAAGCCAATTTATTTCAAATTCGAAACACAAGTTTATGAATACCGTATTCTGTATTATGTTAAATATGGATGATTTATTTCCTTAGTGGCAATAATTAGAATTATTATTTCTCAACTGTTCTTTAACTAGTTTGAGAATAACCATAATTACATTCACATTCACACTTCTAACAACAGCACACCCAGTGTCCTGCATAATGTTGTCAATGAATCTACCATCCTTTAGCCATTTCAACAAATAGAGTACCTGTACTGTGTTGTATTCTCAACAACGCTTTATCTGATTGTCATTAAATCTAAAACACACGTAGGCTTACCAAAAGGAAGTACAGTACTGTATTTCAAGGTTAAGGGGTTACCAACAATGCTTAATGTCCATATAACTGAATTAAGTGTTCTTGTGTCCACAAAACTGTGCAACATGTATTGAAAAAAATCAAACCATAGCTTTGCAATACTTGCTTCTTTTTAAAGGACAAGTGTCATGGGGTCAACCTGCTGGACAGGTTGTGTTAAAATAAGTTTTTGATGTTTGTACATCGCGTACTGTACTTTTATATTGTCCTTAAGCCAGGTATGGAAACTGGCCATAAAACATTGATGATAACCAATGTGAGTCTTTAAGTCATTGCCCTTTCTTCCATACAGATTTTAATGCCAACTACTACAGCCCGGCCTGCCAAGGCCTAACCAACAACACCAACTACACCTCATATTCCATAGGCACCCCTTCCACCTTCACTATCTTAAGCAATTACTCAGATGCTTACTCAACACCTGGCATCCCAGAAGCAGGAGAGGGTGAGGTAACCCTGACCTTGGTGCCAGATGTGTGTACTAGAGAGAACTCCATCCTCTACCTCCTGCTTATGTTTGGCACGCTCTGGCTTGGAGTGATGCTCTACAACTTTAACAAGACGTAAGTACTCCAAGGCAATGTCATCTAGCTGGTCAGTGATCTCTAGAATAACATCCCACAAAGATGCAATTCATACTTTTGTTGTACTGGGGTATATAAATTTTGTTGGCGAAGCAGCCCAGTGTAATTGTTTTGACACCCTTCTGCTATCAATTTGACTGACAGCCCATTTCAGATTTGATGTCCTTAATCCACCCAGCCATACAACACCCATACCAATAATCACAGCCATAATCACAATTATAACCACAATTACAATCACAACTAGTCACCCAAAGCCATAAGCACATCAATAGCCACACTCACAACCATAAACACAGCTTTAACCACTCCCACAACCATAAATACAGCTATAGCCACACCCATAACCATAAACATAGCTATAGCCACACCCATAACCATAAACACAGCTATAGCCACACCCATAACCATAAACATATCTATAGACACACCCGCAACCATAAACACAGTTATAACCACACTCACAATTGTAACCACATCTATAGCCACATTCTCAGCCATAATCAACCCTTACAACAGAAAATTATTTCAGACTAGTGAAATTGTCTGTTACCTGTTCCCATAGGTCTATAATTAAACTCATGGAGTGGTGATCGCCCTGCTTGAATATAGGACTCACTTAAGCCATTTTCCAGTCACTGGGGGACCTTTTGGTCATCCAGGCTTATGCAGAACACCGGATCTTAAGGAACTTAGCAAGCTCATTGCACAACTGGGATGAACCATGTCTGGGCCAGGACTCTTATGAACCATTAGCTTTGACAATATATTTCTTATACCCTCTTCTGAGAACACAATTTGGGTCAGCACTGTGTCAAACCACTATTCCTCAAACATAGGAAGGGTGTTTGCATCCTTTTTTGTGATCACCGAGGAAATAAATTTGTTTGACGCCTCCGCCTTGTCCTGGTCTGAATTTGCATAACTACCACCTTCACGTTTCAAATCTGATATGCCTACATGCAATTTTATTTTCGATTTTGCGTAATGGTAGAAAGCCTTTGGGTTTGACTTGACCTTGCTTGCAATCCGCCTCTGGAACTCTTTTTCAGCCCTCCTACATTCTGACTTTGCTTGGTTCCTGGATATGGCATACATCCTCCTGCCCTGCCCATCATTTATCCTAACCCACGTCTCAATTTTTTTTCTTAAGTTTGTTAACCGCCTCATGGTTCATGTGTATCTGTCTCCTTGTATTAATAGATCAAGTGGTTCACTTTACTGGCTATGATATTTAGCGTAGTGTCTGCATTCTTGTATCTTGGTGAGTCAGGCACGTGAAATACCCCTCGTACCATCATAATTGTCTTTGTAATATTTCCACCTTGACGTGCTTTTGTCATGAACCAATTAACAGTTACCAGGTAAATCTGAAGGACAGCGTTACGTGGTGACTGGTGCCAACGGGGGCTAGGTGTTCCAGCTTGGCCACCATACCCTCCTCGTTAGTTATGTCTAGATCCAGCGGTGTGGGTGTTTGCTCCCCACTGTAGTAAGTCGGATATTTAACAGGTTGGAATAAAGAATTGTCTCTCAGAGTTTCAACAAAAAGAGTACTGGTATTATTAAGGTCATTTGGCGTGGTTTCATTTCTTCAGTCGACGTCACCATAATTAAAGTCCCCCATGACAAGGTGGGTGGCTAGGATTGAGTGCTGTAGCATTGTCTTAAATTTCTTTGGTTTAATAAGCTACAGTTTGGGGATCTGTAGATACATCCGACAATGATTAAGTCTCTCCCCTTTAATTTAATTTTACATGATTTCGATTATTCAAAAACATCCCCCCCCCCATCCCCCTGCACTCTCACCTGGCTCCAAGGTCTTGCCTAGCATAGATAACCACACCCTTTTTGTAAGTTGCCTGAGAAAGGTTCGTAAATGAGTTGATCCATCTACTGTATATTGAACTCCATTCCTCTGGGTCGATTCCCCTGTTCTTGTACAACAGCTCTACAACACCTACTATACGTGGCTGATGTATGTATCTTGAGTAGGGTTTTAAACTCCACTCTCTTGTCAAGGAAAGTTTCGGTATTAGTGGACATGATTTTCAAGCCAGAAATAGTCCTTGGTAAAGTCTCTGGTTCCCTCCTTTCTCAGCAGCTGCCTCGTTTACTAAACTCATCGTATTTTATGGGGTGTGCCTGGAGATGACATTGTTTACATGATACTCACCTCAAGCTTTTTGTATTGATTGAATTCTAATAACAAAATTATGGACCCCATTTACTATTTTTCTGGCCCCACTGCCTTATCACCCCATGTTTGGTCTGCCCCAGTTAACCTCTCAATCAACCTTAACTCTCAATGATCACCATTGACAAAGGACACATAACAGCTATGATACTTCATTAGTTAAATCAGTTGTACATTCTGGATTGAGGTGCTGTATGATGTAAAACGACTCTGCCTCCCTCCTTTGGTCAAGAGGTAGTACAGTAAGTACGCACTTTACGTCGTCCCGCTTAACGTCATTTCGGTACTACGTCGCTAAACTTTAGAGACCAAAAATTGTTTAACTTCCCAATGATCCGATACTACATCTTTTTGCGTCGTCACGGACTACTTTCTACGGCACACCACCCTCTCTCGTCTGGCTGAGCTGAGCTCTCTCAGCTCGGTGCAGTCTCAGTGACTCGCCACCCTCCTCCCCTCCCGCCATCCGCCTCTTCTGTTTCACTACCCACCACATACCCGCTCTACCACCTCCACCCATCAGTGAGTACCAATGCAAACTTAGTACAGTAGTTGTATATGTATGCATTTTTGGTATAGAAATGGTAATGATTTGCTGTATATGTAATGTATTTCATGAGGCAAAGGGAGGCTCAGAAACGTAACCCCCATATTTTATCTATTTCTTATGGGGAAAATTGATCCGCTTAACGTTGTTTTGTATAACGTCGCATTTTTAGAAACGTAACCCTGGTGTTAAGCGAGGACTTACTGTACCTTAAAAATCCTGCCCTCCTCCCTCCACCAGTGTGTTGATCAGGATTCATGATGTGGATACCTCAATGGCCATTACATTGACATGGAATAAATTTTTTAGTCAGAATTCTCAGATCACAGCAGAACATCCCCCAACACCTTTAGAATGTTACAAATGATGGAAGTAATCAATCCATCCTCAAAATATACAGACACAGTATTGCACTGAGTAAATTGTCCTCTCAAGATTTAAGAGCATATTTGTTTGTTTTTTTGAGAAGGTAGTGTATGACTGTTTGCATTATTTTTCATAGCTCTTAAAAATGTCGATCTTTTTTACCCAGATAATGATTAATTATGCATAACTATTAGCACCAGTTATTAGGTCTGTATTTCTGCTGTTGTGATCATTGTTTATGAAACTATTGTTAATTCAAACAATTATTTTTTTTTAAGATTTCGTCCCCATATGACCCAATACTAAGCTCTTTTCATTGTTTAATATGATCAAACTTTATGGTAATGCATTTGCCACTGTGGCAGCATTACTTGGCAGCCAGCAATATTTCAATTTCTTTAATTGTAATAATTGCTGAGTACAGAAATGAATCGACCTCAGTTGATATGTTAATTGGTTACTCTGTAACTACTCAATACAGTACAGTACTGTACTTAAGTTATCCTTCTTTTGCACTCTCTCACTTTTTTTTCACATCATTTTCCAGTCTCTCATGTGTTTTATATTTGCCAGACCGTACCTGAATGCCAACAAGCGCGAAGCTCTGGCTGATTATGCTCTGCCTGTTGCAGTCATTGTCTTATCCTTCATTGGGTCATACGTCTTCCGCGACGTCAAGCGTGAGTACTGCCAAGATAGTCAAACACCTTAGTATTGGTTAGGTTAGGTTAGGTATTTCTATTTTAACAAGGATCATAAGTAATCACAAAGCATGAAACAGTAGTAATACTTTCTCAAGAACAATACTTTTTTCTTGAAGTTCTTTATACTTAATGAATCACATCTGAAATATATACAAGACATGACTTGTTGTTCACTTATCATTATATAAATAATCATCAATATTGTAGCAGCTGTAATATCTTATAATTATTCTCATAAATAATGTTTACACATACTTTATACAAGGAACCTGTAATGATGAATTTTAACCTGCTAGTCAGTGCTAATAGTGTAAGGATAAAATATTAATATTTAGCCATTGCTAGTAAGAGAGATTAGATACAAAATATGTACAGCCTGGCCAAATACATATGAAGTTTTATCCTACTTTGGCCCCCTGGCACAGTTGGTTAGAAGGTCCAATGACTACACACTTCATGTTCTTCACGTGAGGACTGTTACAGTATTTACCGTGCTCAGTGAATAACCTATCAGATCACTTTCATTTTGTTAATCTAAAGAAAACCATGGAAATTGTTCTAATTACAGTAGTACCCCGATTTACGCGGTCAATTGAACCCACAGGGTACCGTGTAAAGTGAACAACAGAACATATGGGATTAATTCCAATAGAGACTGGCCCGACCCCCAAACTCCACTTTTTTGGACACAATACCTATGTTGTAGTAAAACTAACATCTAAATTTTATGATGGTATGCTCACACAATTAATATTTAAGAGAAATACAGTCACCAGGGTAATGTCCATTCAAATAATGGACTCAAATCACCCCCCCCCCCCTCTTCCCAGCTCACTAGCTCCTACCTCTCTGAGAAATGTTTGGGTGAAACCACTAGATTTTAACCTTTAGTAATTAATAATACCTCAGACTAAAGTTAGGATAATATAATTGACATTTCTGGATTCCTTGCAGGTCAGGGATTATTTTGAATATAAACTTCATATATTTTGCACAAAAGATAAAATATTTGCTTTGTGTAAACCAAATTATTACATTAGATCTAAAATTTGTATG
Organism: Homarus gammarus; assembly: GCA_958450375.1. Classification (NCBI taxonomy): domain Eukaryota; kingdom Metazoa; phylum Arthropoda; class Malacostraca; order Decapoda; family Nephropidae; genus Homarus; species Homarus gammarus. The sequence continues at coordinate 5,808,924 of CAUDMG010001221.1, forward strand.
TCTAATGCAAAATCCATGATGTTTATATTCAAAATGATCATCATATTGTAAGAATTCCAGCAATGTAAATTATATTCTGGCAGGGTAATTTGTATGAATTTTATGAGCTAAATAAAAAAAATAACAAATAAATTATACTTCACCGCGTATATGAGTAGATGCACCGCGGAAAGTGAAAGTCCGGTTCTGGCAAGGTACCAGTAAATGAGAAATCGATTTAGGAAAGTGAAACCGTGTAAAGCAGGGTAATACTGTACTCATATTTACAAGTATGTACAGTACATTACAGTGTAGTGTCATAACAGTTAGGTCATGCGGGTCGGGTCATGTTGTGTCTGTAATGAAGCGTGTTGGCATTCGGGCCTTCGTTGTTGAGCAGCAGAAATTGGACAGTGTTTACATAAGAGCATGATGATCGTTTTGGTAATGTGAATGTGTAAATCGATGTAGGATTTTTAACTTTATTCACGATTGTATATATGAAAATCACTCCACCAACTGAAGGTACAGCCTAGGTCAGGAGGCATACAACCATAAAATCATTGCCTATGACAAGATTTATTCTTCTTTTTTTTTTTTGAGTTGTGTTCATGGCTGCGATGGACCATCCAAAGGCCAACCAGAGAGAGTGGCTTTAGTTAAGACAGATCATATTGACATCAGTGACTGCGGAGGAGGTTGTAAATAATTTGAAGTGAAGAACAAATTGTGTGTGTGTGTGCGTGTGTGTGCGTGCGTGCGTGCGTGCTTTGTCAATGACTGAAATTGTGCCTACAATCTACCATCCATAGGGAGATACAGTGTACACAGTGATAGCACATAGAGATATATTCATTGATGAGAACCGGAGAAGAGATTATAAGTAAATAATAGTTAAAAAAAAAAAAAAAAAAGCCACGTTATCTAGAACGGCATTCTATTGGCGCCCCAAAGAAATTTTTTTCTGTGTTTCTGAAGGACCTTTAGGCATATGATCCGTCATTCATAGCAAGGTACAGTGTACATAAGGATAGCACATAGATATCAACAACTCGTCGAGGAGAACTGAAAAAAAAAACAGAAAAAAAAGACAACTGAAACTCTCCTGGGCGGCGACACTGGACGCGTGAGAGGGCCGAGGAGGTTAAGACCAGCAGAGAGCAACAGTTTTTTTTTTTTCTTAATAACAACATTGGATTGCCACAAGGGCATGATCACTCCCACATCTCACTTCACTTAGACTTCAGTTAGTAGATGTGATTATAAAGGAAGTCATCCCACTGAGGGTTAAATTTCTTGGTCAGAAGAAATTAATTGTGCTAGCCCGGTGGGTGGCACTAGTCATAACGGCCTATATAGGCAGCGAAGCGGGGCTGTTAAAGGGACCTTGCGCTAAAGCCCTGCTACCAAGACACAGTTTAGAAGCAATTATCATAGTACTCATAAAGATCAATAATATTATTATTATTAAACCGATGATTAGAAGTCCATTACATGGTAAAGTGGTGGGTTTAAGGCTGAGTAAATCTGTACAGAGTATGCATACCACCCTGCCCCCTCTCCTCCCCAACAGCAACAATAGGGTTGGCGGAATATGAAATAAGGCCCTTAAAACACCCATGTATGGGATAGGGTAGGACGTCTAGTGCCTGTACCGACAGACAATAACTAACCCATGACACAACCCTAACACACTATTAGCTTAGCTAGGTGGTCAGCCCGCCCTCTCTTACCTCCTCCTAAACTTCTTCAATTTCCGAACTATAACTTCCTTCCCCCACCTCTAATCTTCTTTCACCCCTCCTTTCTCTACAAAAAAAAAAAAAAAAAAAAAAAAAAAAAATAGCCAGGGGGCAGTGGTACACCCTCCACCCACTCTACTTCTCACCCAGGAGGCGGCACCAACTGTACCTCCCACCCAGGAGGAGGTGAGCGCCATGTAAACAATGACATTTCTAACCACACCCTGCAAAATATAGAGTGCAGTACAGTATTTATTAAATGCTGCAGCTGCTGAGAATGGAAAGGGGGGCCGGGGCTACTACCGAGAGCAGAGACATTACCAAGAACATATTCCAGCTTGAATGTCTTGTACACTAATACTGACACATTCCTTGACAAGAGAGAGGAGTTTGAAACGCTACCGAAGGCACACCAACCTGATATAGTGGGTGTTGTAGAACTGTTGTATAAGAACACGAGAACCGGCCCAAAGGAATGCGAGTTCAGTATTGACGGATATGACATATTTACGAACCTTTCTCAAGAAACTTACAAGAGGGGTGTGGTTATCTTTGCTAGGCAAGACCTTAGAGCCAGCCAGGTGAGGGTGCGGGGAGAGGAAGTTTTTGAAGAATCCAAGCGGTGTAAAATTAAATTAAAGGGAGGAGACTTCTTGTCAGGTGTATCTACAGCTCCCCAAACTGTAGCTTACCAAACCAAAGGAAATTAAGAGCCTTAATAGACAATGCAGCGAGGCTTAACTCTAGCCACCTCCTTATCATGGGGAGACGTTAACTGTGGCGACATCGACTGGAGAAACGAGTTCACCCCAAATTACTTAAATAACCCCGCTACTCTTCAGACATAATTTTCTGTTCCAACATGTTAAAGACCTGATTCATTACAGAGGGGAGCAATACCCAAGCCACTGGACCTCATCATAACAAATGAGGAGGGTAAGGTGGCCAAACTGGAACATCTTGCCCCAGTTGGCACCAGCCACCATGTAATGTTGTCATTCAGATTTAACTGTTACTTAATTCACGACAAAACCAGACCAAGGTGCAAATACTACAAGGGAAATTACGATGGGATGAGGGAGGAGGTGAGGGGTATCCACTGGCCTGACTCACTAAGGCATAAGAACACAGACACTACGCTGAATATCATAACTAGTAAAGTGAATCATTTGATCAATAAATATATACCCAAGACCAATCCCAGTGCCTCTAGGAATACAAGGTGACCCCTACACATGAACCATGCGGCGGTCGACGAAGTCGAGAAGAAAACCCAGAAATTCAAAGTGTGGGTTAGGTCAAATGATGATCAGGATGTATGCAAGAGCCAGGAACTAAGCAAAGTCAGAGTGCAGAAGGGGCTGAAATTGAATCCCAGAGGCTGGCTGCAAGCGAGGTCAAGTCAAGTCTAGTCAAACTCAAAGGCGGTTTACCGCTATGCAAAGTCGAAATTAAAAACCTGAGTAGGCATATCAGACCTGAGGCTTGAAGGTAGTTATGCAGATTTTGACCAGGACAAAACTGAAGCATTGAACAGCTTCTTTTCCTCGGTGTTCACAAGAGAGGATGCGATTAATTTTCCTGAGTTTGAGGACACAGTTCGACACAGCACTGACCCACATTGTGTTCACAGAAGAGGTTATAAGAAATAAACTGTCAAAACTAAAGGTTCATTAGAGTCCCGGCCCCAACATGGTGCATCCCAGAGTGCTAAGAAAGTTGTGCAATGAGCTTGCCGAGCCCCTACAGATCCTGTTCTGTAAATGCCTGGATGAGCAAAAGGTTCCCAGTGACTGGAAAATGGCTTATGCGAGTCCTATCTTCAAGAAGGGCGATCGTCACTCCACAAATAACTCTAGACCGGTGAGCCTAACCGGCATAGTATGTAAAATACTTGAGAGCATTATAAGAGATGCCATGATGGAACATCTACTACGAAACAACCTTGTAAAGGATTGCCAACACAGTTTTATGCAGGGGCGCTCCTGCTTAACACAATTGCTCAAGATACTGGATATTTGTACCCAAATTCTGGAAAAGGGTAGTAATATCGACACTATTTACCTAGATTTTGCCATGGCTTTCAACAGTGTACCCCATGAAAGGCTGAAAATCAAACTGGAAGGTTACGGGATTTAGGGAAATGCCCGAGCGTGGATCAGAGACTTTCCATGACCACAAGCAGTGTGTGGTGATTAATGGCACGAAATCATCATGTGTACCCGTCACAAGTGGGGTACTACAGGGCAGTGTATTGGGCTTGCTGTTGCTTGTTTGCTACTTAATGACATGCCTGACGCTGTACATTCCTCCATACAAATGTTTGCCTATGATGCCAAGTTATTTTTGAAAATTAAGAACCAAACAGACTGTGAAGAGCTGCAGAAGGATCTCTGAGCTTCAAGAATGGTCGAAGAAATGGCTGCTAAGATTCAATGTCACGAAGTGTAAGAGGCTGCACCTGGGGTGTACCAACGGTAAGGAGGCGTATCATATGTCCCAACGGGATGAAGAAACTACATTAATTGAGACTGAATGTGAAAAGGTCCTAGGTGTCTACTTTGACAATGAGCTGAAGTTCTTAGCCCACCCGGGCACAGGTCACTGACCCACATCAGGGCCCGGGGGACGAAAATGCAATAATAATAATAATTCATAGTAAATACAATTTATAATAAAAAGTAAAATAAAATATTAATGGTAATAATAATAATAACAACACTGTGATAATAATAAATACAAAGAAATGCAAGAATGAAAAAAAATCAGCAGTGAGAAACGCTATATGTATGTTGTTTTGTCATGTAATAGAAATAATTGAGACCCTACAATTGTGTAAATGAGGCAGAAAGTCAGATCAGCATCCTGGGACTTGGTCACAATTTTCGTGATGACAAATGGCAGCAGGGTCTACCATTAGACAACACATTATGCTGCCAATATCTTCCCAGGCGGTAGTACCCTCCTGTTCGGTAGCTACCTACTACCTCCATTCTGGAGCCAGTGTATGCCCAATACTTACCAACAGTGCATAACAGAGACCTGACCGATCACCCAAGTGGCTAACGAGTCAATCAGTGGTGAAGAGGATAAAAGTTAAAAAGTAAAAGTAGTACAGTGCAATAGAGTACAGTACAGTACAGTATTGCAGTTTGATGTGCAGCAGTATGGCTTGTCCCTTCTACTTACAGTAATATTTCAAGTTCATACTAAATTGTTTGAAATGTTTGCATATTTATTAAGGTTATTAAATTAACATGATTACAAGAAAATATTTTACACAACAATGAATGCACTGATTATTCAATAACATTGTATCCCATGATATATTTAAAAAAAAATTGCCTTCACTGAAAGGATCTTATTTTTAAATTAGAAATCCTTAAATTTTGTCACTTAAAGAAGTGGAAAGAATTATTTGTGCTGTACCAAGACTTCTTGATGTAATATGCTTTTTGATCAAGCACTTCTCTATTGTATTATACTGTATTATTAAATTGCTGCCGTAAACCTGGATCACCGCTCCCACCTGCAAAAAGTTGTACAGTAGTCAGTTTTGTGTCCTGTACACTATCTCCTGGATATAGCACTACCACTACTCTGGCCAAGTTTAAGCAGGCTACCATTACAGCCATCTCTTTGGAATACAGCAGTAGTAAACTACTGCTCCTTTTGAAGAGCATTCAATGTTGCAATACAGTAATAGTGAACTACAGGGTGACAAAGTTTCCATCAAAATTTATAAATTTATATACGAATATGAAGTACAGTACTCTACTCACTGATGTACGACCACAGATTTGTTGTGTCTGATAGGTTGAAGATTACTCAGTTCCATGATGGCTGTATACTGAAAATGTCAGGAAGCTAAGCCACTCAAGGCAAGAGTCACAATAAACAATCACACATTAGTACGTCATAAGGCTACTGCCGAATTCTAAGTCGGTCTTCCTCAGGCCACAGCCATACTAGCACTTATTAATACAGTACTATATTTGTGATATAAAATAAATACTGTACAGGTGTTTCACCAATATTATTATTCAGGATTAAACTGTACAGCCACTCCTCGACCTACGATCTACTCAACTTACGACCACCCGGACATCAACCGCCCCAGTCGTACCAAAGTGTTTTCAAACTACGTATTTTCGAGTCCCGATGTTAGTGATTGCGCTGTATACTGACAAAATTTTCGTTTGTAATTCCCGTTAAAATGGCTGGCAAGCTTAAAGTGAGAGTTTTGTAGTGCTGAGAAGAAAAAGAGACACCTATATTAGATTTTCTATGTATTATTTTTGCATTTTCGACTTACAACCTGGAATTGGGTCCCTAACCCAAAGTTAGAGCAAAAAATCCAAAATTTTGTGAAAATTGCCAAGGAGTGGCTACACACACTTGCAGCTACATTCTCATAGACAGCAGAATGAGAGCAGCAAAGTTCTAGAAAGTTGATTGGTTGCATCATTTTCTAAAGAATACACTGCCCCAAATAAAACATTGTAAAAGTAGCTAGTAGTTGTTAGAATTCCTCTGAAGTGTAGCTCTGCTACTGCTTTCACTACTTTTCCTCAAAAACAATGATGCTAAAGCTGCCTCTGTTTAAAAAGAAGTTCTACCTGCTACATTGTGTTGCTACTCCCAACATTAGTTATACAGTACAGTACAGTATTACCCCGCCTAACGCGGTTTCACTTAGCGCGTTTTACCGTATACGCGGTGCCTCGCCAGAGCTGAACTTTCACTTAACGCGGTTTTTTTCCACATATACGCGGTGAGTGTCCGGCTCGAGGTTCTATTTTTAGATTTGCCCCACCCGCCGCCCTGCCTGACTGCCTGTTTTAGCTCATAAAATTCATACAAATTACCCGGCCAGAATATAATTTACATTGCTGGAATTCTTACAATATGATGATCATTTTGAATATAGACATCATAGATTTTGCATTAGACATACAAATTTTAGATAAAATGTTTACTCTGAGTAAATATGTTATTTTTTGTGCAAAATATATGACATTTGTATTCAAAATATTCCTGGTCTTGCAAGGAATCCAGCAATGTCAATTATATTATCCTAACTTTAGTTTGAGGTATTATTTATTACTAAAAAGTTAAATATTCTGGTTTTCCCACACATCTCCTTGGGACGGTTGGTGGGGGGTGGGGGGAGGGAGGGACCGACCGACCATCTGTTACCCTGTGAAGAATATTTTTTTTTTATTAACTGAAGATATTTGTTTTAGCTCATACAAATTACCCGACCAGAATATAATTTACATTGCTGGAATTCTTACAATTTGATGATCATTTTGAATATAAACATCATATATTTTGCATTAGACAAGTTAAGTGGGGTACAACTGTACTGTAGTTATAACTGCTGTTGTGTCTGCACAACCTATGGTAATTAGATAATTAACGGAACAAATTTATAATCTACACCATGACCAAGTCGAAACAGGGTATTTCATTTGTGAATAAACTTTGAGTATACAATATTGATTAACTGCTACAGTTTATCTCTTTGTGTGTTTGTCTGTTTCTTCTGTACAGTATTTGCAACATCTGCAGCAACAAACACCCTCAGGACAGTGTAACAGACCAGACAGTTATTTATAAAGATTCTTCCATTTTTTTATGTTTTCTCATCAAAGGGGCATATTATACTGTAATTGTATTGTGAACACTTGCTAGGGTTTGGAAATTTTTTCAAGTTTGCATTTAACTTCACAATCAACTGAATTATTTTTTCAGTAATTTTTACACAAATCATGTAATGTACACCCTGTATGTACAGTACAAGTATTATATGTGTTTATGTGCATTCAACTTTCTGCACATATTTCAAGCAAGCAGTCAGGATTTAAACAAACTTGGTGGGTAGATGTCTCACAACAGGATCTCAGATATGTGTGATAATTACTCAATACTGTAGTCCCTTATTTTTGTCCAAGCTCCAGAGTTGTGGCCCCCAGAACCTTGTTGCAGTACCATGGAGATTTAACACCTTTAGTGGCAAGCACTTCCAAAATATAATTTAATTTATCATTAACACCATTTTTGTTTTGATACAATGAAACTATGACAAGAATGCTAGCCACACTACCTCTTTGTGTACCATTTTTTTTATCAACAGTGTGCTCTCTCCACACTGCCACTAATGGACCAATTGTAGGCTCATTATGCTGCCATTGGTGGACCGAATTCTTTGATTACAGTTTTGACTTCTTATTAAAGTACAGTACAGTACAGTACAGTACAGTACTGTACTGTACTGTGTCTTCATTTCTATATCTCTTTTTTTATCATTTACATGTGAACCATGCCCATTTCTTGAGACTATATTTATTTATGTTTCATAACTGGCAAGCATGGAGTATTGTGTGGCATGTTGAGTTTGCATGCTGAATGTGTATACAGTACTGTACATTAAAATCCAGTTTGTGTGGGTTGTACAATACAACAGTGATGTAGTTGAGACCACTAAATCCGAGACTTAGACTTGCCTTTTTAAACAAAGACCGAGACCTGCCTTCTGAGGTGAAAACCTTTAAAAATAGAGACCAAGACTTTTCATTTGGCTTTAGTTTGTCCAATAGGCGTTTTTTTTTTTTTTTTTTTTTTTTTTTTTTTTTTTTTTTTTTTTTACTTATTTGAATTATTATTACAGGAGTATTAAATTTTTGCCCCTCAGGCCCCAATGTGGGTCAGTGACCTATGCCCGGGTGGGCTAATCCCCTTAGAAAAAAAAAAAAAAAAAACAAAGCCGCAGGAAATTAAGGTTTGTTTACATGCTGCAGTTCGGCTGCTCTCTCTCTCTCTCTGCTTGTCTATACAGAGTACAACATTTAACCCTTCAATATATATGAGCAGTAAATAAGTGTTGCTTTCATATTCTTATGTAGAGTAATGACGATAAGTTTTCACATGTGCGCACTTACATACGCGCAGTCTCGCTTTCTTTTACCATTAATGGTTAGTTACTTATATTGTTCCATTTATGAACATTAAATAACATTACAGATACTTAAAACAACCATATTCATTTTTTACATTAATTTTACTACAGCTAAACTCAGGGTCTTATTTCCTTCAGTTTTATATGTAGAACCAATCAGTCACTGGTTTCGTAAGCTTTAACATAAACAATGCCGGCAGCCGTCTCGTCTCCTCTAATATTCCACGTATTATTAATAAATTGTATTGTTAATTTTACACACACTCACATTAATTCAATAAAAACAAATTCAGAAACATTAATTAAAATATATATGAACAGTAAATAAGTGTTGCTTTCATATTCTTATGTAAAGTAATGACGATATGTTTTCACGTGTGCGCACTTACATACGCGATCTCTCTTTTTTTTCTTTACCATTATCGTTAGCTACTTCTATTGTTCCATTTATTAACATTAAATAACATTACTTAAAACAACCAAATTAATTTTACTACAGCTACAACCAAGGTCTTATTTTCTAAAGTTTTATATGTAGAACCAGTCAGTCACACGCTTTGTAATCAATGAAAGTAATGCTGTGTCATTTCCTCGTGTGTTTTAATATTCTACGTATTATTAGTGAATTGTATAGCTCATTTTGCACACATAAACATTAATTCAATAAAAAAGGCGTTCAGTAATAAACAATAATGAATCTTTTGTACATAAGAGAAATGACGCTGTTTACACGATTATGCACGTCGTCTGCACGTTGGCGGGCCGTTCAAACCCGTCGAAATTCAAGTTTCCGCCATCAAAATTTTTATTTATTTATTTTTTTGTGTGTTCCAATAAAATACGTTAAGAATTAAAAACTAGCGAAATTTGAGAAGCTACTATACGACATTTAACCCTTCAATATGTCTTCAAAGAGACCACGATGCAGAGAAAGTGGTGCTAGTGCTTCCAAGCATAAGCAAAAGTCACTCTCTATCCAGGAAAAGGGTGAATTTCCATGGTCCGGCACTTGTCAGGTCTCGAGGTTGCCGGACTAGAGAGGTACAACCTGTGTATATATATATATATATATATATATATATATATATATATATATATATATATATATATATATATATATATTCTTACTAATGTAGGGCATCTAAGGAGCCTCATCATTAATCCCTCTTTGCTAGTTGCAACCTCAACTGGACCACTAGATGTCAGTGCAGTTAGAAAGGTCAGTGCTAGATTGACTGGGATCATCCTTGCTTAAGAAAATTTACTGAAATCCAGGAAATATGGACTTGTGGTCAACTCTTACCAGTTCCAGATAGGGGAATCAGTGACTGGAGGTGAGGTAGAGACCTAAGGTGAGGTATCTATCCCTACCTGAACCCAGATTTAACCAGTTTACAACTTCTTCCCAACAAACTTGAAAAATAATACAGTACAGTCAATACATTTGTGTGTCTCGACCAAAAATCCAAGTACAGTATACAATTGTCCAAGACTAAGACTGAGACCTAAGCACCTGAGAATTAGACCAAGACCTAGAAAAAAAGGTCTTAAGACCTACATCACTAATACAACTACCAAAAAAATGTTTAGACTCAATCATTTCTTCTTTTTTTTTAGTCACTTGTTATTTACAGTATCAGGCAGTCTGTTTCCTAGACCAATCATAACTGTAGTTTCTTCCATTCTTTCATTAAGCTTGCCATCTTCCTACATAAAAAAAAAATCTTATTCCACTCTTTTTGTTTTCAATTTTTGTTCCTGTTTTTTTTCCATTTCAGTTAAGAATGAGAGTAAGTGTCCTCCTTGGCTGCCCTCTTCCATGTGAGGTAGACACAGCAGCACCTCCGTCTGCATCTATACACCACTGCTGTCGCCATTGACGGTGTTATAGCCAGACCTGTGGACTGCCCATACTCACATCTTTATACCCTACTATCATATTGTCAAGTTTCCATATTAAAAAAAAATAAAAATAGAAGTATACCCTGTATATGCACCTATGACAAGATTAGGTGACTATTATTGTCAGAATTGTTCTTTGTAACTGTTAAGAAATTATTTGAAATTGTAATCTGACTTGCATATAAATTTTAATTACATGAGAATTGAGAGAAAGATACACTACAGGTATTTTAAAGTTTGAGATCAAGGCAGCTTGCTGTCTGTGGCTCATCATTAAATGAGTAGTAATACTAATATGCAAATACTTCTGAGCAAAATATGGGTTTTGAGTTGTACATAAGAGTGTACTGCTACAAGGCAGTTACAGCTTATGGTAATGATTGAGTGTGGGTAGAACATGGATAGCACCTCAGTGTTGTGCATCACTGTGGGTAGATTGAATGGCACTCCCAGTTACCAGCATGGGTTTGAATTTGTTTTAGGTTGCTTTTTTGCATTTTGTTTTTATGACATTTATTCCTTTTATAACCACTTACTTTTATATTTTTATAGCTACATGATATACCCGGTAGTCTATTTTGTTTTGCTTCTTGATTTTTTGTTTGATTCAGTTTAACCTCAAAATACATTAAATGCATAAACACGGTAGCTTATGTAATCATTCTAATGCTCTATTTTTTATTTGTATTAATATCATTCACTGAATAGAAACATATTTTTGTGGTTGACAGTGGAACACTTCCGGTATGACAACAGCTATGACATGTTCAAATTACCCCCATTGGAGACGCTGCCTTACCCAGCAGTGTTTGCTACGATGGGCCTGGGCTTCTCACTATCAATGCTCTTCTTCATGGATCAAAACATCGGCTCTGCCATGGTCAACAACCCATGCAATAAGTGAGTTTGTGATTGCTATCATTACAGTATCTTTATTTTATCTACTTTATCCTCTTCACCACTGATCAGCTCAAGTCTGGTCTTGAAAGACCTCACTCTCAGTGCCATCACAACACTCTGGCAGAATGTTCCAAGAGTTCACAATTCTCTCTCTAAAAACGTTTGCCCTCACAGTTTTCTTGACTTGTGGCTTCTTTAACCTTGAGCTGTGACCCCTTATGGGGCAGGCATCTGCCAGCTCCAGGTATGGACACTCAACTGAGTGCCCCCCTCTGAGATGTTTATACACCTCATTTAGGTCACCCCTTGCCTGTCTGTAGTATTTAGTTAGGCAGTTGCAGGCACTGACCTGTTGCTCAGGTCGGTGCCATCACAATGGTAGTTATGCGGACTCAAATCAAAACAAAGCTGGATACTTAAACAAATTCTTTTCCTCAGTGTTCACAAGAGAAGATGCAAACAATCTCCCTGCATTTGAAGAAAGACAGTTTGACAAGGTGCTGATGCACATTGTTCTCAAAAGAGGGGTTTAAGAACAAATTGTCAAAGCTAAAGGTTTATAAGAGCCCTACCCCTGACAGTATGCATCCCAGAGTTGTGCAATGAGCTTGCAGAGTCCCTTAAAATCCTGTTTTACAGATGCATGAATGATTAAATGTTCCAGCGACTGAAAAATGGCATATGCAATTCCTCTATACTAACAAGGAGATCACCACTCCGTAAATAATTATAGGCCAGTAAGCTTGACCAGCATAGTGTGTAAAGTACTAGACAATTGCTGAAGGTGCTGGATGTTTGTCTCAGATCCTGGAGCGTGGTGGCAATATCAACAATATTTATCTGGACTTTGCCGAGGCTTTTGACAGTGCTCTGGATGAATGGCTGAAAGTTAAACTGGAAGGTACGGAAATTGAAGGAGCATCCTAGCTTGGATTGGAGACTTTCTCCAGAACCGCAAGCAGTGAGTGGTGATTAATGGCATGAAATCCTCATGTGCGCCCATGAAAAACGGGGTACCACAGGGCAGTGTAATGGCTCGTTGTTGTTTGCTTATTTCATTAATACACTCCTCCATACAAATGTTTGCAGATAGTGCCAAATTATTCAGGGAAATTAAAAACCAAACAGACTGTGAAGAGCTACAGAAAGATCTCTGTCAGCTTCAGGAGTGGTCAAAGGAATGGCTGTTGTGATTCAATGTCACGAAATGCAAGAGGATGCACTTACTGTAAGTCATATCAACAGTAGGGAGGCTTATCATATGCTCCAACAGGATATTGAAAGAGCACCTGTGTGTGTATGTTGACAATGAACTGAAGTTCTTGGACCATTGTGAGAAGAAGGTGAATCAAACAAATAATCTTGTGGGTCTTAAAAGAAGAGCGTTCAGATACCTAGATGGTATGTTCTTTGTAACGCTCTTCAAAAGTGAGGTACTTCCCCGTCTGGTTCCCGAGATATGCTAGAGACTGTCAGTTGATGGAAAACATCCAAAGGAGGGCCAACAGACTGGTGTCTGCACTAAGGCACCTCAGGTACCCAAAGGGAGATTAGAGTGCCTGCAATTGCCTTGCTTATATTATAGGCAGACATGGGGTGACTTAATAGAAGTCTTTAAGCACCTCAAGAGGATATTACTCAATCAAGTGATCATACCTGGAAGTGTACTTGCCAACAGTGTTTAACAGAGAACTGACTGACTGACCGACCAGCTAGTAAGCTGGCAAGTGGTAATATTTTTGCTTTTAGGTAGAAAGTTTCCTCTCACCCTTTAGATCATGGGAGTGAAAGAATCCTCAGAGTTCATAACTGTTTTTCTAATTTTAATCAATGATATATTAGACTATCTTCCTTCTGGAGTGCATGTAACCATATAGCTCATAATGTTGTTATTCCTTTTTAGGTTAAAGAAAGGTCCAGCGTACCACTTGGACCTCCTCGTGGTGGCATTCATGAATGGGTTTCTCTCTCTCTTTGGATTACCTTGGATGCATGCGTGTCTACCACACTCGCCTCTACATGTCCGCTCTCTTGCTGATGTTGAAGAGCGGGTTGAGCAGGGGCATGTGTATGAAATGTAAGACCCTTATGATTTTTGTTTTTTTTAAATATATAGTAATTGATCAAAATATGAAATGTGAGGACACTGGCAAGTCAAAAACCTTCCTGAATTCCCAAAAATTTTAATAATCGGGCATGATAAATATGGCACTGCAGTTCCCAATTGGGGGCTCCTAAAAGTAATTGTTATTCACTTATATGCACTTTTCCATTGCTTGATGATTGTTTCTAAATGTGCAAGTTTTATGTTTATTAGCCCCACTATAACTCACTTTCACTGTGGATTTCAACAGAATTGTGAAGGTGCGTGAAACCCGGCTGACTGGACTTTTCTCCAATATTCTCATCGGGTTGTCCATCTTCCTGTTACCTTATCCACTGGCTTACATCCCAACAGCAGTGCTTGATGGCCTCTTTCTTTATATGGCTGTTACGGCACTCAATGGAAACCAAATGTTTGAACGTATCTCATTACTCTTCATGGAACAGGTACAGAGACCTGCAATTGTGCATTAATCCAAAGTATTATTTTCAGGGATTTGCTTCTACCATAAATAATATAGATAAAAAGAAAGTGAATCCATAAAGAAGTTAAAAGGTTACTAACACTGTTAAAGCAGGATTTGTTGAATAATAGATTAATATACTGTGGCAGAAAATTGGTAACATATTTTTAACATGGGAATCATATGACAGTTAGACAAATACCTGGGTCATCATGTTGTCCATTAAATTTGTATTTCCAACTTAAAAGTTTTATGAAATCATTTATGATTTTAAACTACCACAAGAATCATATGAAAATTATTTTTTATGGTGTAACTGAGAATATTGGCATTTGTTCTCATGTCTTCCCAGTGGACTTAGAGGATGAAACAGACTATTTTGACAAAAGTTTTCGGGTGTCTTGAGGTGTCTCCAGTATGTGACCCATGTCTCGCTGCCATACAGCAGGGTTGATAGGACCACTGATCAATATAAACACAGCTTTGTAGATAATTTTAGGTCCCTACACCTGAAGACAAGGGTATGCTGTTTACCAAAGGCCGAGATGCACATCTGATCTGATGTCGGATCTCTTCATTGATCTCCATGGTGGTACTGGAAATGATTAACATTGGAAAGGGTGGTCCCATTAACCTGGATGGAGTCATGGTTGAACCAGGTGCAGGCTGGAAGATAATATGTGTCTAGCATACATTCACCCCAATGCCAAAGTGTGTATTGTATATGGTCCCATTCAGTATGAGCAATGAGAGTGAGGTAAAGTTCAGTGGTAGAAGCATCTAACACCTTTGTTCCTTTCTGTATTTATGCTGAAAAATCCCTTCATACAGCATTGGACTTCCACTCTACTGATTGGATTGGCACTGGCAAGGAAGGTAGCCAAAAATATGGATAAAGTTACAGTACACATCCTTGTTTTACTCACATTTAGATGGGGAAGAACTCGGAGTGGGTGCCATTATGCAGGATCCTGCCACTCAGCCAAGATGGAGTTGTGGTTACCTCACAATGGCAATATATTTTGGTGGATAATCAAACAATGAGAGTCTGCCAGGGGGCTTCCTTATTACAGTATTTTGATAAAGTCAAAGACCTTAGTAAGGTCAATGACAGCCTCCTGTATCTGGTGGGCAGCAAAGATCATGCAGTGAGATGGTATACACACACAATGAGACTCCAAGAGGAAGTTTCTGCCTCAAGTAGGAGTCTGTTATGAAGGAATTGAGTAAGATTCTTGCCAATTATGGAAAGCCCTAAGATGCCACAGTAGTTGCCACATTCTGACATGTCTCCTGTGTTCTTATAGACGTTGATGACTGGTCAGCAGAGGTCCTCCCATTTTATATACCTGAGCTGAGATTCCATCAGGTCCTGTGGTTTTGTTATTTTTCACAGCTAGATGGCAACAGCTACTTCTTCACTGGATAGAGGACGGTCAAGGTGGGCCAACTTTGGGTGCTAACGGACCTGCTGGGTAATCAGGACACATCGTCATCTGTTTCAGTTGATCACGAAATGGTAGTGCTCTTTCTAGCACTGAAGGATGCCCTCTTGGTCTTTAATTAGGGAGTTACTGTCAGATGAGCAGAGAGGCCACACCATTTGTAGTTAGGCTCTAGATTTCTTTGATGAAATTTAAGAATTCACACATCTGGTGTTGATCCACAAACGTTTGCATTTCAAATACATTCTTTATTTACTGATGCTTGCACTGGAGTATTGCTGGCAAAAAGTAGCACATTTGGTCTGGGACAGAGGGTTGTTTTTTCGGTCAATACAGGTATCACATTTACCAAAAAGGAGTATGTCAAAATCCTGGTTATTTTCATGAAAAAAATCCTGGTGGTTTCTTCTGGACTGACCGAGGGTTTTGCTGCCATTTTTGGTGATGATGGTTTTGAGTTCACCCCCATTCAACACTCGAACCCAAGTTGTTAGTTGTTAGATTGTATATCAGCCCCTCATTGAGTTACACTTTGAAAGCGTATTCCACTTTTTTATCCTCGAGTCACTTGGTGTTGAAACCACTTCTGGTGACCTGTTGTTTTTGCCATTTTGGGGTAACTTGAAGGGAGAGATTTTCTCTGATGAGGCGATAGTCTGTCTCACAATGGCCTGAATCACTCGTGGCTCTGGTGATGAGGATAGCTCGGCGATCTATTTCTCTGATAATGATGTAGTCGATGAAATGTCAGTGTTTAGATCATAGGTGTTATCAAGAACCCTTGAACTAGTCAGGCTGCCTAAACAAGCATCTCCCGGGTTACACAAGGTGTGTCCTTGAAAATTTGTCTGTAACGTGAAATTCCGTAATGCGAAACCAATTTTCCCATTGACTTCCATTATATAATTGGAGATGCGTTCTCAAGGAAATATTTTTTACAAAAAGAAATAATACAGTACAAGCACATTTATGAATGATTTTTTTTTTTAACTCATACATTGATTATTTTATGATATAATATGCTAATAAATATACCAAACACTTGAATTTAACTTACCACAAACGATGTTCAGTGCTGCATTAGGTGAGGTGGTGAGGTAAGGTGATGCAATCGGAGTTACTGGGAGGGAGACGGAGGGGCACTACTGGCTCCTGCCTCGCCCTGTACAGTATTGTAGCAACCACCAAGAAATCCACACAAAATAAATTTTATAATTTGTGATTTTTTTTTCTAATAGTATTGAAAATAGTCATTTTTTTCTAAAAACCAGTTCTTGTGATATACAGTAGTCCAGAATGCGATGTCTAGCTTTATACCTAGGTATGTAAATGCTTAGCATTAACTCGCCTGGCCAACATACAGGCAATTAAAACATCTAATAATTACTTAAATACGTAATATTAAGAAGACACGTCGCTACCTGGCATTTAATTGCAATTTTCAAAACCCCCTCCCGCACCCTCCATCACACGCATTGGTTCCGTCATCTCTTGCCCTAGCGCGAGCTGTAAACAAATGTCAACTCTCGAGGGGTGGAGATGGGTGGGATATCGACGTCGCATTCTGGACTTCGTATATCATAAAAACTGGTTTTAGAAAAAAAAAAAGGCTTTTTGTTCAATCCAAAATGCGACGTCTAGTTTTGATTACCCAAGCAGAAGGTGGAGAGGGAGGTGACATTGCATATAAGGCTCTGCTAGCTTAGGTCCAGGTTATAATTATAATTTATTTATTTATTTAATTTTTTTTTTAGGAACATTTACCGGAAGGTAAAATGTTAATTTACATATCCCAATTAGAATACTCACTTTACTCTGATGAGGAAGAAGAAGGTCCTGGTTGTGGAGAGTAACTAGGTGGGGGAGGGAAACCCAGCACCACCACAAGTGAAGCATCTTCCAGAGATAGAAGAAGATAGCTGTTTTGAAAGGTTTTAAAGATTTCCAAAAGCCCACTTCTTTGATCTGTCTGAGGCTAATATGCCGCAGAAAGGCCACAGACCTTGTATATTTCCTTATCATGTGCCAAAAATTTCTTCCAGGGTCTGCTTTACTCACTAACTGAGATAAATATTTTGTCATTTGACTAGGAGACAATTTCTTACCATCCTGTGATGAGAATACATAGGGGCTTCGATTAGGGAATCTGGTTAACCATTCTTGAAGATTCCTAACTGGGCACAATATATGAGGAACCCTTGTCTCATCCATCAGCCATTTTATCCTGATAGGTTGAGCTTTAAAATCCTCCCTTTCAGTTTTTCTTTGAATCTCCGTAGGAAAAAGGGTGACATCTTCCTCAGAAATTCCAATAATGATGGATTATTGGAAATTGAATTCAGTTCACTGATTCTCATACCTGTTGCTATTGGTAGAAGGAAGGCTGCCTTCTGGAGCAATCTGTCCTGGTTCAAATTTATATTGTAATTAGGCGCCATAAGAAATTTAGTAACTTTATCTAGAGACCAAGGTGGGATTCTTTTAGGCCGAGGAGGTCTCTGAATAAAAAAAGGACGATCTAAGCATTTGATAAATTCTTGGGTTCAAAGTAATATTAAAACCCCACGCCAGAGGGTCAACCAATGCTAATTTATAAGATGCAATTGTCGGTCCTTGAAGGCCTTTAACTCTGAACAGAAAATAAAAAAATTCTAACACCACTGTTTCCGACAATGTGATTGGAGTCGTTAACCTGATAAATTGTTGAAAAAGTTTCCAAGCGTTCTCATATTGCATAGAAGTTTGGGGCTTATGACCTGCTGTCACTTGGGTAACGATATTGGAATTACCCAACAATCTATTTAAACATCTTTCGAGAAACTCCAAGCGTGAAGTGCCAAGTATATCTCAAACTGAGGGTGCAATACCTGTTCTAGATATCCCTGTTGCAATTGTAGTGGATGCGGGCACCAGTCCAACAGATCAAGATACCACAGATGTAGGATCCAATATGGTGCAATTAAGAGGACCTTCCCTTGGAAGGATCTGAATTTGTGAACCACTTCGTGCAACATTTTCACAGGTGGGATCAGATAGATTGAATTCCAATGGTTCCAGTATATAAGTAGAGCATTTCCTAAAAGATTCGACCTTTCCAGAGGCGCATAAATTGGCATCTTGTGATTGTTTTGTGAGGCAAAGAGATCTATTTGTGGAGTCCCAAACCTCCTCACTAGACTCTTGAACTTCGATATCTTTAGGGACCATTCTGTTTCCGTCGATACTGGCCTGAGATGGGACAACACATCTGCCCAATTGTTTTGTACTCCCGGTATGTGAGTTGCTTTGAGGTAAAGTGTTTGTGTTATACAAACTTTAAAAAAAAATTCCAATAGGTTTAGAAGAGGCCAAGTTCTGGTTGAGCCTTAATGATTGAGACAAAACACTGCCTCTCTGTTGTCCATGGCAAACAGAATCGTCATGTTTTTTAAATTTGGGTTTGCCAACAAAAAGAATAGGACTACTTCTAATTCTTTTATGTTTGTCCCAAAGGGAGTTACTTCACTTCCCTTGATGGAACTCTCCTTTTGAGGAATGGTATCCCCATCCTATTTCAGACGCGTCCGTACAAACGACCAAGTCTGTTTGAGGGGGAACCCAGGGAGATGAACCGATTAGATTGTCCCAATTTTTCCACCAAGACAGAAGATTCTTGATCTGAATAGGGAGAGAAGAAGCAAAATTTCTGTTTTTGTGAAGCAAATTTGACCCCAGATGAGTTAGTTGCTTCTTCCTTAACTTGCCCAAAGGAACTACTATTGTGGAAAAATTTAACAGACCCAGTAGTTTTTCCCAATCGTGCCAAGAAACCACTTTCTTTTCTCAAAAGGCTTCTACTTCATTTATCACATCTGTTACCTTTGCTCCTGGTAGACTGACTGACTGCTGATTTGTGTCCCAATGGAGACCTAACCAATCAGATTTTTGACATAGTATGAGATTTGATTTGACCTGGTTTATCTTTAATCCAAGGTTTTGAAATACAAATATTAATAGTGTACGTTGGGTCGCCCTTTGACAATCTTCGAAAGAGTTTCCCACTCAGCCAATCGTCTAGATAATTTTTTTTTTCTTTCAGTGAAGACGAGCCCGGAAGGGCGAAAAACAACGTCATTCACTAAGTGACTTGAAAGCAGAGGATATTAGTCACTAATGATCTAGCGACTTCATAATAGAAGACGCGCTGTGGCCACCATGCTGACCAGACCGTATAAGAAATTGTCCCAAAATCAATATCTGAGAGACAAAAACAAAATAAAAGTCACTCGATTTCCTCACCGTGCTAAGATGTATAAATACCGGATATAAAATCCTCGTGGCACTTAGTATTTCAGCTATTACAACACAAATTAGCGGAGCCTTCTTTGTGCGTATTTACAGCCGATTCACCAGGCAAGAAGATGACGGTAGCAATGCGTGTGATGGAGGGTGCAGGAGGGGGTTTTGAGAATTGCAAATAAATGCCAGGTAGCGACATGTCTTCCTAATATCACGTATTTAAGTAATTATTAGACGTTTTAATTGCCTGTATGTTGGCCAAGCGAGTTAATGCTAGGCACTTACATACCTAGGTATAAAGCTAGACATCGCATTCTGGATTGAACAAAAAATAAAAATTAACTTAAAAATTTACCCAATTTCCATAAGGGCGAATTTTTGGTCCATATCCCGAATTTATTGGTCATAATTTACAAAATTCGTAAGAGCGAATTTCCGTAACCAGAGTTTCCGTAACCCGGGGGATGCCTGCATTGGTAATACTGAGGCTGTGTTCAGCACACTTGCTGAGGAGGAGTAGGCCATTGGAATTACACTTGCCCATTCCGTTTCTCCCTGTGGTTCCCAGTCATAAGTCAATATCTTTGCCATTTCTGGGATTAAATTCACTGAGGAACATAACTTCATCTTCTCTGGGGATAGAGGTTTGCATTATATCAAGATTGACATAAAAGGCCCCCTCTGCATCCAGTGTTGAGGCATTTGTACTGATGAAGGAGGCATGACACGAGTCATTCAGTGGGACTCTTGAGTGTCATTAAATGCACATTGACCCCAACAGGCATTTCTATTAGCCTGTGTAAGACGGATTGGTGGATGAAGAAGCTAGCTCCACAAATGCAATTTCAGCTTTGCTCTGTAGCAGGCTTATCCTTCCAGAAGAAGTTATGGCCAGACCCCTGTTCTGTGAGTTGATTCTCATCTGGGAGCTGGGACTCACTAATGGCTGCTATGTCGATGTTGTATGTAGACAGCTCTTTTGCCACAAGGGCAGTTCTTCTTTCAGGACGTACACTTGTGCCAGTATTCAGAAGGGTCCTGACATTCCACTTAGGGACCATAAGGGATTGCATAGTTTGTTTTGGGTTTAATCTTTTGTGATGCTTTTGACTGCATTGGGGACAACTTTACTGGGTGCACTTGCCCAGTCAAGTTGGTTTTTTAGACAGGCAATGTTTATGGCATCTTTAATAGCCCCCTTTCTATGTGGGGGTGAGCAGAGTGGCTCATGAAAAGCATTGTTCAGTCACATAGACAAGACTGCATTGTACTGCTCCCTAGATCCCAGTGCATAATTGATCATCTTATCCCTGCTACCTATATGTAGATCTGTGACTAGGAACTCCTGGCAGTCATCTCTGCCTCCCACTGTTGCCACATGTCTGCCACCTTGGGACTTTTGGGGGTTTGGGGTTATGATGAAAATGGGAGTGGGTGAGGAGTTGTAAGATGGCTTTTCTTGAGTTTATTTATGTGAATAATCAGGGAGTGCAGACTGCAACCACACATCTTGGCTCTCCCTTTTCTTGCTCCAATGGTGTATATACCTGCAACAACTAGAGATAAGTGAATATCACCTTCAGATAATGAAAAGGAGGTGTAAGAATATAATATTCAGATTATAAAATATTCTTATATTGAGGGATTATATACAGTATATAAAATATGGGAAGTCTTTAGAATGGGTGTAATTAGCAAAATCACATTTGTATTTTTTCACTTTAAAGTTGCTGCACCCAGAAACAGACGCCTTGCCTGCCTAGCTAGTTTTTGAGCACAAACTCTCTCCCCTCTTAAGCACTTAATTTTGAATTATTTGTGTTTTATGTGATCATGCATAAATAAATGGAATCATTTCTGTCATAATATTAATGAATTATATTTAAATAAAAAAGAAACAAATAGCCTGGTAGAAGTATACAAGACAACAGAGAACAAATCTTTTTCTTGGTTGAAACTTCACCTGGTTGATATTTCTGAGTTTCTTTACTTTCTTTGTACTCTACTCCACTTCATTCCGCGCCTTTTCTTCACCCCCAGGGTGTAGCAGCATCAGGCACGATTGCATTGTTTACTCACAAAAACTGCACTAAATCACAAAAATCCGGGTGGAATAATCCACATCCGTAGCTCACTGACAGAGGTGCAGTGATTTTACATTACTGTTCAGCCACAAGCGAATTGGCTAAGGAAAGGGGTATGAAAGAGCAACGCACTGATTGACTGTGCAGCCAAAACATACATCCCTTCTGAAGCCAGAGTTTTTCTTTTTCACACACCATCCATTAGGCTATGTTGCTTGCATCTTTGGGTGTAAGTTACTTCACTTTTACTTTTATTCTCTTCACCACTGATTGGCTCGTTAGCCTCTTGGGCGATTGGTCACGTCTCTGTTACTTTACCTTTTCTTTTATCCTCTTCACCAAATGATCGGCTCGTTAGCCGCTTGGGCGATCGGTCACGTCTCCGTTACGCACTGTTGGCAAGTACTGGGCATGCACTGGCTCCTGAATGTACCTGAACCTGCTCCAGTGTTGGTCAAGTCTGGTCTTGAAAGAGCTCACACTCGGTGCCGTCACAACACTTTCTGGTCGATTGTTCCAAGAGTTCACAACTCTCACTCTGAAAAAGATTGCCCTCACAGTTTTCTGGACTTGCGGCTTCTTCAATCTTGAGTTGTAACCCCTTGTGGGGTGAGCGTCCTTTGGGATATAAATCGGTGCAAAATTTGGCAGGCAGAGAAATCAGTTATACCTATATCTCAGATTGTAAATTTTTTGATTTGTGCCCCTTCTAAAGGCAACACCTCATATTTATATATATATATATATATATATATATATATATATATATATATATATATATATACATATATATATATACATATACAGTATTACCCCTACTAACGCGGTTTCACTTAACGCGTCTTTTCATATACGCGGTG
>CAUDMG010001221.1:5836641-5854141 GCA_958450375.1 Homarus gammarus
CTCGTCTCCTCTAATATTCCACGTATTATTAATAAATTGTATTGTTAATTTTGCACATATAAACATTAATTCAATAAAAAAGACATTCAGTAATAAACAATAATGAATCTTTTGTACATAAGAGAAATGACGCTGTTTACACGATTATGCACGTCGTCTGCACGTTGGCGGGCCGTTCAAACCCGTCAAAATTCAAGTTTCCGCTGTCAAAATTTTTATTTATTTATTTTTTTGTGTGTGTTCCAATAAAATACGTTAAGAATTAAAATCTCGCGAAATTTGAGAAGCTACTATACGACATTTAACCCTTCAATATGTCTTCAAAGAGACCATGACGCAGAGAAAGTGGTGCTAGTGCTTCCAGGCATAAGCAAAAGTCACTATCTATCCAGGAAAAGGGTGAATTTCCATGGTCCGGCACCGGTCAGGTCCCGAGGTTGCCGGACTAGAGAGGTACAACCTGTATATATATATATATATATATATATATATATATATATATATATATATATATATATATATATATATATATATATATATATATTGATAAAATCACACGGGAAAATGGAAACAACGGAGTACCTTAGATTTCGTCTTTATTCAAGACATCTTCAGAGGCAACTGGATTACATGGACAGAGAGAGGCTTAAATATACAGGGTGACCTAAAAACATGAGGTCAGGTCAAAATGATGACATCCACTAATCCCCACACCAATACACACGTAGAGGAGCTTAAGAGAAGGGTGGTGACGTGACTAGTCAAGTCAGGTCAGAAAAAAGGGGTCCCACAAAATAACTATCATACATCTAGATCAAAGGTTTTTAAAGCATTTTTAACCTTGGGCCACTGACAAATAAATTTATGTAACATATTATCAGTTTTCAACTGACCATCACTAAGGTTTATTGATTTTAATTCCTTAATCAAACTAGCTTCAACAAGAAGTCTTTCTGTGACACAAGATGATTTGAAAACTTCTAAGCTTTTTTCCCAAGTTTTCAAATCATCTTGTGTCACAGAAAGACTTCTTGTTGAAGCTAGTTTGATTAAGGAATTAAAATCAATAAACCTTAGTGATGGTCAGTTCAAAACTGATAATTTGTTACATAAATTTATTTGTCAGTGGCCCAAGGTTAAAAATGCTTTAAAAACCTTTGATCTAGATGTATGATAGTTATTTTGTGGGACCCCTTTTTTCTGACCTGACTTGACTAGTCACGTCACCACCCTTCTCTTAAGCTCCTCTACGTGTGTATTGGTGTGGGGATTAGTGGATGTCATCATTTTGACCTGACCTCATGTTTTTAGGTCACCCTGTATATTTAAGCCTCTCTCTGTCCATGTAATCCAGTTGCCTCTGAAGATGTCTTGAATAAAGACGAAAGCTAAGGTACTCCGTTGTTTCCATTTTCCCGTGTGATTTTATCAAGATTTATCTTATCCACGTTTTCATTGTGGATTTTCATAAAATGTATATATATATATATATATATATATATATATATATATATATATATATATATATATATATATATATATATATATATATATATTCACAATCACGTTCTTCAGCCACTCGACTGGAGCAACACATTCCATCATAATTGCATTAGTATTCATTCACTTTCATCATGCCATCATTGTCTGGTGCTTTCAACATTTCTGCCACTATTACAGAGCTATCAATAGCCTTTCCATTCTTCTTTGCCCTCTCTTTCAATCTTTGGGCATTTTCCCTGTTTTGGCTCTGCTATTCAGCTCACTACACTACTCTTCACATTGGCATTGACCCATCACAACAAGAAGTGGCTATATTGGAAAAGGAAGCCAGTGGTTTCCTTAGGATCACTCTGTTGCTCTTGATAATCTTGTCCATGATTTAATTTTAACACTTTCTTAATTAAATTATTTATGTAGTCAGACTATTCCACTCACTGTATGAAGAAGTACAGTACTCCCTTATGATCATGTAATAAGCTTGAATATACTATGACCTCTTGTGTTTGTAACATTTAATATTTTGAAGAAGTCATAATTTGTTTTTTACTAGTTACTGTACTTTGGTTTTTTTTAATTTCATAAAATCAGCCCCTCTTCTGTAACTAACACAATTTAATTTAGGAGGAAGCACAGTAGTGCTATTATAAGTAGTTCTTACATACTGTAAAACTAATTTTAGCCCACAATTAAGCATGTACTTCCTGTTTCAGGCGGCATATCCACCTAATCACTACATCCGACGCGTCCCACAGCGCAAAATCCACAAGTTCACAGGACTGCAAGTAGTCCAGTTGCTAGTAATGTGTTCACTAGGGTTTGCTCCTTGGCCATATCTCAAGATGATGTTCCCGGTTGCCCTCCTGCTCCTCCTACCCATAAGGTGACTGTTACTTTTCCTCTGTTTATCTAAATATACCATAGTTCATTCTGTTAGCTTGTCTTTATGTAGTACAGATGAGCTTATGGCATACCAGTGTCATACCCATGAGTGTAACCAGTGTCAGGTTTCATGTCCAACTCTTTTTATTTAGTAACACATATTACCATCACTAAACTTAATGGACGTTTTCAAAGTTCCAGGCTCTTCTGAGGGAACTAAAGATTACTGTGATGAATTTTCTAATTTAATCCTTTCAGTCCTATGAATGTACCTCATACACTTAGGACCAGAATCCTAGAGTTGTATGAGATACAGCTATGCCTTAATTTTTCCTGTTATGTTTCAAATATCTTGGAGCAGCCATGAACCACATAAGGATATTATGTCACCAGCAGTAACAATTCACCTTCAGAAATTTCACAGCTTCTTAGTTATCCTACAAATACCGAAGTGGAAGGCCAGTTATCAAAACACACAAATGGCAGCTGCAAGAGTGATACCCACAAATCTGGTAGATGTAAATGTAACCATAAATACAATAGAAAATGGAAAGAAATATACTGTACAAAATTTGGATGGAAAGCAGTATAAACACAACCTGTAAGCACAGGGAGATGCCATGAGGGCATAGTAGCACAAATTATTGTACAGCAAGAGAAACTTAATGGGACTGCACTTGCTATCTACTGCTCTATTTAAATGTCATTTTTTATTGCTTAATGGCTTTTAACATTGTTTAACCCTTAATTTATTCCTCGGTGACATTCCTCTACGTCCACTATAGAAACCCTGGGTGATGTTCCTCTACATCCTTAATTTTTTTGGCATAGTTTGAATGTCTAGGTGGGAAGAAATACTTTGTACAAGATGATTATTTACTTGGCAACTCATCTCGTGCGTAATCTTTGTTTTAAGTCTTGTGGCCCAATTACCCACTAGTTATCATGATGGATGCACGTCCTTCGACGTCTTGCAACCCTCCTTGCTCCTCCACACCCAACCAAAGGTGTTTGCTCGACAGAAGAGCTATTCATAAAGATTTGCTTGATTTGAGTGCCATTGATATATAATATTGGGTGACAAAGACAGTGAAGGAGAGGAAACAGACTCAGAAGATATAAATTTTGTTGAAGTGGCCAGCGGTGTGGACACTGATACAGACAATGGTGCTCTCTCCCGCCTCCCCACTTCCTCAGTGAGGTCATGGTCATGAGTGCTGTGGTGGCAGTGGATGTAGGGGACCACATGCACACCAGCCACAACTGTACTCTTGGAGTGACTGCATTAATTTTATGCCAGAAATACCAGTTTACAATCCTGGATTTAAAAAAATATACTGTACAGTATAGTCTTCATTTATGCAGTCAATTGAACCCGTGGAGGTCCGCGTAAAACGAGAAACGCGTAAACGAAATAACAGAACATATGGGATTAATTGAAATAGAGACTGGGCCGACCCCCAAACTACACATTTTCCGACACAATACGTATGTTGTAGTAAAAATAGTATCTTAATTTTATGATGGTATGCACACACACATAATATAGAAGACAAATATCAATAAGAGAATAATATACTGTACCAGGTAAAAGAAAAATCAAGGTTTAACACTTACGTTAGTAGAAGAGATGGGTCGGCATACGGGAATGGCGGGTGGTTCCGAGGCAGAGGGCAGATTAGATGCTGTCCGGTGAATCACTATCACTATTCACAAAGGATTGCAGGGCCTCCCTGACATACCCCTCAAAGTCCATATCGTCGCTGTCACCATCACTGACTTTGGCTGGCTGTGGTTGTGGTGGGTTGCGGGCGAAGAAGTCCGTAATACTACGTTGACGACTAGCATTGATGTTGTCGTGATACATCTGGACATACGGTCCCATACTTTTTGACAGAAGGTTATTAGACACTTCATGCCAATGCTTGACTGTGTCTTTGTCAAGGATGAGCTTGATTTTCTCCCCCAACTCGATGACTTCCTTCACATAAACTTGGCTTGGTCCAGGTTCAAGGTTTTTCTGGGGTGGTGGGGGTCCAGCAGAAGCCATTGTGAGGGGAATAGCGGGCACAAGAGAGAACTGTATATGCGGAGACTGAGAACAATGAGATTGGCCCGGCTAGGTCAGCGACTTCTTCCCTCTGGTGCAGGGGTCACCAAACTTTTTTCACAGTGGGCCGTATAACTGAAAGAATGACGAGCGCGGGCCGCATAATCATTCTGTTCAATACTTGCAAGCCAGAACAAAAGCTCTGGTAACGTCAGAGCGTAGGCGGAGCTACCACGAGCCGGGGAAGGACTTGGGATCCGGCCCGCGGGCCGTAGTTTGGTGACCCCTGCTCTGGTGGCAGGGCATGTCATGTTACATTAGACCAATCACAACTAGCGGTGGAGGGAAGTAAGGATGCGTGACCTAATCACAGTCCGATACGTCATATGACATCAGCGATAACATAAGAGCGACCTAATGCGCACCCCTCCCCGCGCCACTTCCCGCGTATGGTCAAGAATCGACCGCGTGAATAAAAAAATGGCGTGGCGCATCTGGACCTCTCACGCCGCTCGCCGTGTAAATGATGAAATTAACCGCGTAATTAAAAATTTTCATTCCGGTAAGGTGCCGCGTAAATGACCAAACGCGTAAACAAAATCTGCGTAAATCAAGACTATACTGTATATGTATTTTGGCTGAAATATACCTGTGTGGTTGGTCCAGCAGCTCATACGTCACCCAGAGCATAAGGGTTCATTAATTCTTAAGCTTTTTTTTTTTTTTTTTTTATACTAGGGATGCCAAAAATAGAATGAACTTTGTACTGTTAAGGTTATGACAGCAAATTGAATATTTTAAGCTATTAACTTATGCAAGTTTGTCCTAGCAAAACTCTTGAAGACACTTTTGCATTTGATCTGAAGTCTGAAATACATCACGCATCCCACATTTAGCGATCGGCATGCGTTACTGAGCAGATCGCCGAGTGAAATGATTACTAGGCGAGGGAAAATCAGAGATAGTATCCTAAACGAGAGATAACGAGGAATAATATCCATGGAGATGTCACGAAATTGTGGAGCAGAGTTGCCAACTGGCCGATTTGCCACCCAGTTGCACTCAGAGCGGGTGAAGCTGAGCTGTGAGCTTTTTTTTATTGTTCAACTCATGATTTTGAATAGATACTGTACAGTACAGTATACGTAATTTTCTTCATTCTCTTTTATTCTGTTACGTGTACACACAATTGCTTATATAGAATTTGCATTTTCGCAATAAAGTTTGCACCTTCATATAATGTCAAGCTGCACCGCCAATCCTGATGTGGAAAGTGAAACAGCTGCACGCTTACCCGTCATTATCACGAAGTTCATTCACTTTACACAATAGTAAAGGGTAATGAACCCATAAAAGTCACAACAATAACAGTGATGCACAGCGATTGGTAATGCACGGAGCGTTAACACCAAAACATGGAAGACAAAAATCAAACCGGCTGTAAACACTCGTAGTACAGGGCATGGGTAGGTAGATGGTGCCCAGGTAGCATAAACAATTAAGTGAGAGTAGGGATGTGCACTTGGAGCAGAGAATCCCCATTTTTCCGAATTCCCTCCCAAATTTTTCCCAGCGAGCCGAAGATCGCTCAACCAGAAATTGCAAATCGTTCATCAATGAAAGGTGTTAGAAATTTTAAATCACCCATCTTCCTAAAAAGTTTGTCCTGACAAGTTGTCTTAACTTGTGGCTTCATCAACCTTAGTATGGTGGGAATCTGCAAGCTCCAGCATGAATACTCGATTGCGTAATATCTTCCGAGGTGTTTATAAACTTCTATTAAGCCACCCCTTGCCTGCCTATAGTATAAGCTAGGCAATTGCAGGTGTTCTAATTTCTTTGGATACCTGAGGTGCCGTAATACAGGCACCAGTCTGGTGGACCTCCTTTGGATATTTTCCATCAACTGCAGGAACAGATCCAGGGGGGTCCTAGTCCCTTTTCATCAGAAAATATCCAATACTTTTTCTTTAATGCATTATTGTACTCAGGCATTTTTGTATCCTAAAATGTAATTACTATTGACTTCAGAAAATCTCCTAATATCAAGTGCACATGGCTTCAAAATGGCCTTAAAATGCCAACGATGTTGGTCAGATTTAAAAGAAAATTAGGTACTCACTGTGATCCCCATGTTCCCTCACCCATAACTTCCTGAACCCTTTTGATATTCCTGGATCCACCCCTGAACTGACAGTCTTTTGTATATCTCAGGGACCAGACAAGGTGACTGTATTCCAAACAGGGAAACACCTCACTTTTTTAGTATTACAAGGAACAGACCATCTAGGTATCTGAACACGCCTTCTTACAATGACCCGAGAACTTCAGTTCATTGTCAACATAAACACCCAGGTTCTTATCACATTCGGTCTATATTAATGCAGATTCTTCATCCTGTTGGGACATATGTGGAATGCTGATATTCCTATTTGAATATAGAGCTCTCATATGCCATTTTCCAGTAGCTGTTGATGTTTTGCTCATCCATGCATCTGCAGAACAAGAATTGAAGGGGCTCGGCAAGCTCATTGCAAAAGCTCTTTTTTTTTTTTTATCCTCTTCACCACTGATTGGCTCATTAGCCACTTGGGCGATCGGTCACGTCTCTGTTACGCGGGCCCAATACACTGCCCTGTGGTACCCCGCTTGTGACAAGTACGGATGATGATTTCATGCCATTAATCACCACACACTGCTTGCGGTCATGAAGAAAGTCTTCTTTCCACGCTAGGACATTTCCCCAAATTCCATACCCTTCCAGTTTGATTTTCAGCCTTTCGTGGGGTACACTGTCGAAAGCCTTGGCAAAATCTAGGTAAATATTGTTGATATTACCACCCCGTTCCAGAATATGGGTCCAAATATCCAATACTTTGAGCAATTGTGTTAAGCAGGAGCACCCCAGCATTAAACCATGTTGGCAATCCTTTACAAGGTTGTTTCATAGTAGATGTTCCATTGCGGCATCTCTGATAATACTCTCAAGTACTTTACATAGTATGCTGGTCAGGCTCACCGGTCTATAGGTGTTCGTGGAGTGATGATCGCCCTTCTTGAAGATAGGACTCACACAAGCCATTTTCCATTCACTGGGGACCTTTTGTTCATCCAGGCATTTACAAAACAGGATCTTCAGGGGGCTCGACAAGCTCTTTGCACAACTCTCGTAGCACTCTAGGATACACCATGTCAGGGCCAGGACTCTTATGGACCTTTAGCCTGGACAGTTTATTTTTAATGCCCTCTTCTGTGAACGCAATGTGGGTCAGTGCTGTGTCGAACCGTCTGTCCTCAAACGCAGGAAGGTTAATTGCATCCTCTCTTGTGAACACCGAGGAAAAGAAACTGTTCAATGCCCTAGCTTTATCCTGGTCAGAATCTGCGTAACTACCATCTTCAAGCCTCAGATTTGATACTCCTACTCTCATTTTTAATTTCGACTTTGCATAGCGGTAAAACGCCTTTGGATTTGACTTGATCTCGCTTGCAACCAGCCTCTGGAACTCCTTTTCAGTCCTTCTACATTCTATCTTTGCTTGGTTTCTGGCTCTTGCATACATCCTCCTGTCCTGCTCATCGTTTGACCCAACCCACGTCTTGAATGTCTGGATTTTCTTCCTAACTCTGTCGACCGCTGGGTGCTTCATGTGTAGGCATCCTTTCGTATTCCTAGAAGCACTGGGTTTGGTCTTGGGTATATATTTGTCGATAAAATGGGTCACTTTACTATTTATGATAGTCATCGTAGTGTCTGCGTTCTTGTGCCTTAATAAGTCAGGCCAGTTGATACCTCTCATCCCTTCCCTCATCCCATTGTAATTTCCCATGTAATATTTGCACCTTGGCCTGGCCTTATCCTGAACTCGGTGACAATTAAATCTGAATGAGAACACTATATAGTGACTGGTGCCAACTGGGGCAAGGTGTTCCAGTTTGGCCACCATACCCTCCTCGTTTGTTAGGATGAGGTCAGGTGGCTTGGGTGTTTGTTACCCTCTGTAATGTGTCGGATCTCTTAACATGTTGGAACAGAAAATTATCTCGCAAAGTTTTTACAAAAAGAGTAGCAGGGTTATTCAAGTCATTTGGGGTGAACTCTTTTCTCCAGTCGATGTCACCATAGTTAAAGTCGAATCTAGGTAAATTTCTCGAAGTCAATCGCTCGACAGTAAATTGCTCGAAATAATTTCTCGAACTCGACAGTAAATTGCTCGAAATCAATTATTTAACGGTTGAATACTGCAGAAATAAGTACCGTGACTGCGCAATGCGATTAAAGAATATTGTATCAAACTATGACGAAACAAACAATGTAGAAGAATATTTAAGAAGTGTTGCATACAATATTTCATACTAATAGAGTAAATATTGGAATAATACATTTTTATTTTTTTATTTTTTTAAGTATGAAGAACAACAAAAATAATAAAAATGTACCCGTTCTTATTTTAAACTATGACGAAACAAACAATGTAGAAGAATATTTAAGAACTGTTGTATAATAGAAATGTACCCGTTATTAATTTTAACTGTTCAATTAACAATAATAAAGTTGTATTTTTTATCTTATTTTTGGATATTCTTCATTAAACCACTATTTTCGAGCAATCTGCCTTTCGAGCAATTGATCGTTCGAGATATTATTTTTCGCGCAATTGATTTCGGGCAATTTACTGTCGAGCAATTGATTTCGAGAAATTTACCGGATACCGTTAAAGTCCCCCCATGATAAGGAGGTGGCTAGGTTTGAGCATCACCGCTTTGTCTATTAAGGCTCTTAAGTTCCTTTGATTTAGTGGGCCACAGTTTGGGGATCTGTAGATACACCCGATGATAAGTAAGTCCCCTCCCTTTAATTTAATTTTACACCACTTGACTCTTCAAAAAAATTCTCTCCCTGTACCCTTGCCTGGCTGGCTCTAAGGTCTTGCCTAGCATAGATAGCCACACCCCTCTAGCAAGTTTCTTGAGAAAGGTTCGTAAATGAGTTATATCCAGCAATACTGAACTCTCATTCCTCTGGGTCGATTTTCCTGTTCTTGTACAACAGTCTTACAACTCCTACAATATCTGGTTGGTGTACTTTCAGTTGAGTTTCAACTCCTCTCTTTTATCAAGAAACGTGTCAGTATTAGTGTACATGACATTCAAGCCAGAATTTGTTCCCGGTAACGTCTCTGCTCTCAGTAGTAACCCCGCCCCCCCCATTCTTAAAAGCTGCAGCATTTGCTAAGTACACTGTATTTTGTGGGGTGTGGTTAGAAATGTCATTGTTTACACGGCGCTCGCCTCCTCCTGTCTGGTAGGCGGAGCTGGTGCCACCTCCTGGGTAGGGAGTAGAGTGGGTGAAGGGTGTGCTGCTGCCCCCTGGCCCTGTGTCGGCACACTTGCTTCCACTACCCTCCCCCTGAATGTAACCCATGTACACCCGTCCCCGTTCCTCCTTGACTCCTCCCTCTTCTGCTTCGAGTCGTGCAGGAGCTTCTTGTGCTGTTCCCTCTGTGTTACTGTGCGATCTGGGTGAATGAATACACCCCGAGATGCCTCGCTCTTTGCTAAGTATTTTGCCTGCCGAATAATCCCCCATTTCTCCTCCTCGCTCACTAGTGTAATCCTGAGGGGGCAAGGCTTATCCCCTTGCTTTTGTCCCAGCCTCCTCACATCCTGTGGGGTTGATAACATCTTCAGAACCTCTGTACAAATATTTTGAGCTGCATCTTATCATATGTTACCATACTCTCAGTTCCCTCCGCCTGGCTCTCGGGGACTCCAAAAACTTTTACATTGTTCCTGCTCTGGAAACGTTCCCGTTGTTCCTCCTCTCCCCTAACAGTAGGTACGTTAATTTTAATTTCCTTGACACACTTCTTCAGAGTCCCTAGCTGCTGTAGAACCTGTTCTAATCCTGCATTACTCTTCCCCCCCCCCCCCCCCCCCCCCCCCCGTGGCACTGCTTATGCCTCAACATAACTCCTCTTAGCAACCACCTCCATTCTATCGGCTACTTCCTCAGTCTTAGCAAGGATCTCTTTACCAACTTGCTCTAGTTTGGCAACCAGCAGGACTCCAGCTTCATCTATTTTCGTCCCTAGGGAACTTATTCCGTTTTGGCTTGCAATCGCCTCTTTCACCTTGACTTTGCAGTCAGGGCAATACCAGCAACAGCCTTCATGCTTTACGGCAGTTAGCATTTTCCTAAACGTTGCATTAGTCAGGCCTGTATCTTCCATATCTGACGTCCCCCTGCAGTAATCACATATCATACTCATGGTTGTTGTTGTGGTGGGGGGGGGGGGGTGCAGAGTGTGTATAGATCTACACCTATTTAAAAATAAAGATAAAAAAAAAGAACAGTACAGTACAGTGATCCCTCGGTTAACGAGTGCCTCGGTTAACGAGATTTCGGTTAACGATTTACCTTCCATAAGATTCTTAACTTCGGTTAACGAGCAATCCCTTGATTAACGAGTTTTTTTTACGAGCCGCCTTCAACATGTTTTCGCTTGCATTTGGCGGTCCACCAGCTGTAGTATTAGTCCGCCAATACAGTAATCGGTTTTAGGGCTTAAATTCCTTACTATTTTAGTAAATACCAAGAAGTTTATATTATTCAAAAATTTTAAAAGTTTAATATTAACTTTTTTAGTCATTTTAACAATTATTGAACATAATTGAAGGTAAAGAAACTACAGTTGTACCCCACTTAATGCGGTCAATAAAACCCAGAGGGTACCGTGTTCAGTGAAAACTGCGTTAAGTGAACAACAGAACATATGGGATTAATTCCAATAGAAACCAGCCCGACCCCCAAACTCCACTTTTTGACGACACATAACTATGTTGTAGTAAAAATAACATCTTAATTTTATGATGGTACATGCACACAATTAATACTTAAGAGAAATAGAGAAATACAGTCGCCAAGTTAATGTCCATTCAAATAATGGACTCAACTCCCTCCCCCTCTTCTCACACTACACTGCTGGCTCTTCCCTCTCTGAGAAATTTTTGGGGGAAAACCACTAAATTTTAATAAATAATACCTCAAACTAAAGTTAAGATAATACAATTGACATTACTGGATTCCTTGTAAGACCAGGAATATTTTGAATACAAATGTCATATATTTTGCACAAAAAATAACATATTTACTCAGAGTAAACATTTGATCTAAAATTTGTATGTCAAATGCAAAATCTATGATGTTTATATTCAAAATGATCATCATATTGTAAGAATTCCAGCAATGTAAATTATATTCTGGCCGGGTAATTTGTATGAATTTTATGAGCTAAAACAGGCAGTCAGGCAGGGTGGCGGGTGGGGCAAATCTAAAAATAGCATCTCGAGCCGGACACTCACCGCATATATGTGGAAAAAACCCGCTTTAAGTGAAAGTTCAGCTCTGGCGAGGCACCGCGTATACGGTAAAACGCGCATACGGTAAAACGCGCTAAGTGAAACCGCCTTAGGCGGGGTAATACTGTAGTTTCTTGCATGCCATCCAGCCTGTTAACACACCAGACAGACGTTAGTCTCTCTCTGTTTTCAGTGGAGGTAACATCTTGCTTGAGACTCACTTCAACTAAATGCTTTTTTCTGTGTTTCCAAGCAAATTATTGGTCATTTTGAAATTTATTTTACATATTGACAATATGTAATGCAGTGCAGTGTTGATTTAAAGATAATAATCATGAATTACACCAAGAGAACTAAAATTTCATGGGTGAAATGGTGCCATGGGGTGGCTTCTCTTCCACCCCAATGCCTTCTCTTCTCCCTTCTCCTCCACCCCCATTCTAATTCCCATCATCATCATCATCATCATCATCCAGGAGCCTTCTACATACACACCTCAAAGTAAGTGTACTTTTCTACCTTTTTTGTTGAATTTAGGCAATTTTCGGTGAGCTGGAACCAATTACCCAAAAACCCATTGAAACAATGGTTTCGGTTAATGAGTTTTTCGGTTAACGAGCACCCTGCTGGAACGGATGGTGCTTGTTAACCGAGGGACCGCTGTACTTAACTGCTCTCTGCTGGATTTAACCACCTCCCCTGTTGCCTATAGAGTTGTCTTCTGCTATCACTGTTTACACTGTATTGTAGGCACAGTTTCAGTCCATGAGATAGCACACAAACAAAATAAAATTTAAAGTGTCTGTGTCACCTATAATATGACTTGGTTTCAGCTGGCAGCGATGCCTTTCCAGCTTGCTTGCCAGTTTGTATTCATTTTAAGTTATTTACAGCTTCTTCCGCGGTCACTGATAACACTGAACTATCACTGTGTACACTGTATCTCCCTGTGAATGGTGTATTATAGACACAGTTTCAGTCCTTGAGAAAGCACACAACCAAAATAAAATTTCAAGTTTCTGTGGCACCTATGAAACGACTTGGTCTCTGCTGGCAGTGGTGCCTTACCAGTTTGTATTCACTTTGTTATTTACAACTTCTTCCATGGTCACTGATGACACTATGAACTGATTTACCTAAAATCACAATACAGTACTACACTCCCTGGTTGACCTTTATCACAGCCGTGACTCTGGGATGCATGCTGTCAGAGCCCGCACTCTTATGAACCTTTAGATTTGACAATTTGTAAGCAATACACTCTTCTGAGAACATAATGTGCAACTTCCCTCAGTCTAGTTTCCCAAAGGTTACTGCTTGCAATGAGCTATGAAACCCGTCTCTTCTTTTTGTCTTTTACATCAAGAAGATGATTTCAGAAATTTGTTCTTAGAAAAAGTTTTATTTTCCTTGGGAAATTTCTTTAAATCAGGTGAAGTTAAGACTTCTTCTTGACAAATTATGTACATAGTTGCACTCATATGAATGCTTGGAACACCAAAACAGTAAACCTTATTCTCTTTCCCCAAGTTTAACAGTTAATTCATATCTGCAAATACAAAAGATCTTAATGGGAACTCACTGGTCTTGAAGTTTTCTTGTCATGTTTTCTCATTTATGAGATAATCATTTAATTTGATTTCGACAGCTTACCCATAAAAGGCTGAAAATTAAACAAGGAGTGTACAGAATTTGGTGGAGTGTCCTAGTATGGATCGGAGACTTTCTTCATGACTGCAAGTAGCGGGTGTGTGTGGTGATTAACAAGCGTTGGTCAAGTCTGGTCTTGAAAGAGCTCACACTCGGTGCCGTCACAACACTTTCTGGTAGATTGTTCCAAGAGTTCCCAACTCTCACTCCGAAAAAGTTTGCCCTCACAGTTTTCTGGACCTGCGGCTTCTTCAATCTTGAGCTGTGACCCCTTGTGGGGCGAGCGTCCACCAACTCAAAGTAAGGACACTCGACTGAGTAGTGCCCCTTGAGATGTTTATACACCTCAATTAGGTTGCTCCTTGCCTGTCTGTAGTATAAGCTAGGCAAGTTCAGGCGCTCCAATCTCTCAGGGTAGTTGAGGTGCCAAAGTGCAGGCACCAGTCTGGTGGCCCTCCTTTGAACATTTACAACCAACTGACAATCCCTACCATATCTCGGGGACCAGACGGGGTGACAGTACTCCAGATGGGGAAACACTTCACTCTTACTTTTACTTTTATCCTCTTCGCCACTGATCGGCTTGTTAGCCGCTTGGGCGATCGGTCACGTCACTTTTCATTTATATTCTTCACCAAAAGATCGGCTCGCTAGCCGCCCAGGCGATCGGTCACGTCTCTGTCACGCACTCTTGGCAAATACTGGGCATGCACCGGCTCCTGAATGTACCTGAACCCGCTCCAGTGTTGGTCAAGTCTTCTCTTGAAAGAGCTCACACTCGGTGCCGTCACAACATTCTCTGGTAGATTGTTCCAAGAGTTTACAACCCTCGCTCCGAAAAAGTTTGCCCTCACGGTTTTCTGGACTTGCGGCTTCCTCAATCTTGAGCTGTGACCCCTTGTGGGGTGAGCGTCCGCCAGCTCCTAGTAAGGACACTCAACTGAGTAGTGCCCCCTGAGATGCTTATACACCTCAACTAGGTCCCCCCTCGCCTGTCTGAAGTATAAGCTAGGCAAGTTCAGGCGCTCCAATCTCTCAGGGTAGCTGAGGTGCCGAAGTGCAGGCACCAGTCTGGTGGCCCTCCTTTGAACATTTTCAACCAACTGACAATCCCTAGCATATCTCAGGGACCAGATGGGGTGACAGTACTCCAGATGGGGAAGCACCTCACTCCTGAAGATCGTCACGAGGGACGGACCGTCTAGATATCTGAACGACCTTCTTATAAGACCCAATAATTTATTTGCCTGATTTACCTTCTTCTCACAATGACCCGAGAACTTCAGCTCATTGTCAACATACACACCTAGGTCCTTCTCACACACAGTCTCAACTAGTGCATTTTCTTCATCCCGTTGGGACATATGATACACCTCCTTACCGTTGGTACACCCCAGGTGCATCCTCTTACACTTCGTGACATTGAATCTCAGCAGCCATTTCTTCGACCATTCCTGGAGCCCACAGAGGTCCTTCTGCAGCTCTTCACAGTCCGCTTGGTTCTTAATTTCCCAAAATAACTTGCCATCATCGGCAAACATTTGTATGGAGGAGTGTACAACGTCAGGCATGTCATTTATGAAACAAACAAACAACAGCGGGCCCAATACACTGCCCTGTGGTACCCCGCTTGTTACAGGTACAGATGACGATTTCGTGCCATTAATCACCACACGCTGCTTGCGGTCATGTAGAAAGTCTTCTAGCCACGCTAGGACATTTCCCCGAATTCCATACCCTTCCAGTTTGATTTTCAGCCTTTCGTGGGGTACACTGTCGAAAGCCTTGGCAAAGTCTACGTAAATATTGTCGATATTACCACCCCGTTCCAGAATATGGGTCCAAATATCCAATACCTTGAGCAATTGTGTTAAGCAAGAGCGCCCCGGCATAAAACTGTGTTGGCAATCTTTTACAAGGTTGTTTCGTAGTAGATGTTCCATCGCGGCATTTCTGATAATACTCAAAAGTTCTTTACATATTATGCTGGTCAGGCTCACCGGTCTATAGTTGTTCGTGGAGTGACTATCGCCCTTCTTGAAGATAGGACTCTCATAAGCCACTTTCCATTCACTGGGGACCATTTGTTCATCCAGGCATTTACAAAACAGGAGCTTCAGGGGCTCTGCAAGCTCGTTGCACAGCTCTCTTAGCACTCTAGGATGCACCAAGTCAGGTCCAGGACTCTTATGGACCTTTAGCCTGGACAGTTTATTTCTAATACCCTCTTCTGTGAACACAATGTAGGTCAGTGCTGTGTTGAACCGTCTGTTCTCAAACGCAGGAAGGTTAGTTGCATCCTCTCTTGTGAACACTGAGGAAAAGAAGCTGTTCAATGCCTCAGCTTTATCCTGGTCAGAATCTGCGTAACTACCATCTTCAAGCCTCAGGTCTGATACTCCTACTCGCGTTTTCAATTTCGACTTTGCATAGCGGTAAAACGCCTTTGGGTTTGACTTGACCTCTGGAACTCCTTTTCAGCCCTCCTACATTCTATCTTTGTTTGGTTTCTGGCTCTTGCATACATCCTCCTGTCTTGCTCATCGTTTGACCCAACCCATGTCTTGAATTTCTGGGTTTTCTTCTTCATTTGTCGACCGCCGCATGGTTCATGTGTAGTGATCCCCTCGTATTCTTAGAAGCAATGGGTTTGGTCTTGGGTATATATTTATCAATCAAATGGGTCATTTTACTAGTTATGATATTCAGCGTAGTGTCTGCGTTCTTGTACCTTAATAAGTCAGGCCAGTTGATACCCCTCATCTCTTCCCTCATCCCATTGTAATTTCCCTTGTAATATTTGCACCTTGGCCTGGCCTTATCTTGAACTAGGTAACAGTTAAATCTGAATGACAACACGGTATGGTGACTGGTGCCAACTGGGGCAAGGTGTTCCAGTTTGGCCACCATACCCTCCTCGTTTGTTATGCAGATCGTTACGAGGGACAGTGTTTCTATATATCTGAACGACCTTCTTATAAGACCCAATAATTTATTTACCTGATTTACCTTCTTCTCAGAGTGGCAAGAGAACTTCAGCTCATTGTCAACATACACACCTAGGTCCTTCTCTCATTCAGTCTCAAATAGTGCAGTTTCTTCATCCCGTTGGGACATATGATACCCCTCCTTAGCGTTGGTATGCCCCAGGTGCATCCTCTCACACTTCTTGACATTGAATCTCAGCAGCCATTTCTTCGACCAGGGGTAGTATATGCAACAAACTACTTGGTTTCCTTTCCTCATTCTTTGGTGAGGTTCCATCAGGAAATATATAATGATCAAACCATTTACAGTATATCCCTTTTTATGATTGTCTACATAACTCGCATGCAAATAAACCTTCCCGAATAATCTGCTGTTAAACATGTCCCTCCCCATGGGCCATATATCCTATAAAATAGAATTTTATGATTCTATCTGTCATTTTGTAAAAATTCCATGACACTCATTTATATCATGTTATTTGTCTCTTGCCTTACAGGAAGTGTTCTTTTTGTCCTAGGAGGAAATGTCCTTCATATCTATTTGCTAAGGTCTTTCCTATCAGGTTATACATGATTGGACCATTTGTAAGTGACTCTTTTAGATACTAAAGTGTTTGTATTGC
Organism: Homarus gammarus; assembly: GCA_958450375.1. Taxonomy (NCBI): domain Eukaryota; kingdom Metazoa; phylum Arthropoda; class Malacostraca; order Decapoda; family Nephropidae; genus Homarus; species Homarus gammarus. The sequence goes on from CAUDMG010001221.1 coordinate 5,853,696, forward strand.
CTATTGTATACACAGCTGTTTAGATCTAAAGATCAACAAATGTGTGTGTATCCCAGGTGGGGTGTGAAACCACCTGTACTACACATGGAGGTGTAAAAGGTTTATGTCACTGACCCATGGTACACACACATTTGTCAATCATTAGATCTATTTGTCACATCTCTACATTCACATGTGTGTGTAATGCATGTGACTGCCACGCCAAGATGAGGTTGGGTTAACGGGTTCCACGTGAAACACCAGTACCGTTGGTGGACTACTTAATCACTTTTACCCTCTGTGTAGTGGAGGCAGTTTTGTGCCCCCACCTGGGGTATGGGCACAACTGATTTATGTCAAAGGAAAGTAATGTGGTTACCTTAAGCTATGTTTTTCATTAGTAAATGTGTGTATCAGGCTATTTTAATTTCTGCACATCTGGAATAATTTCAGGTTATTGCCAAAGA